>JAQIXG010000215.1:0-38799 GCA_034700105.1 Oconnorella tubifera
AATCATCCAAGCAATAAATCAAGACGTATTAAAATGTTGTTTCCTTCTCTATAATGTCCATCGTCATTAAATTAAAAAACAAATTTCCTTTTATCTTGCAATCATTCAATAATACATATATTTATAGCCTTTATAAATCTATGCTACAGCTATATACAATAACAATAAATGTAGGCCCATTATATGAGGAACACATATAGTTACTCAATTTAAAAGTTAGACACAAATTATGGACACAAGTTATGGTAACAATAATACCATATTTCAATGTTTCAATACACTGTCAATTAATTCTATTAATTTATATTTTTTGTGTTAAATATTAAACGGTGAGATTTCATGAATGTTCTTTGATATGTGCGTACAATTAGAATTGCATAAAATTTATGAAAAACTTTGTAAATTAAGAATATACATTATATACCTGTCCACGTTACAAAAATTAACTGCAAATCTGTCTACAAGTAGGCGTCAAGTTTGAGTACGGATTTATCGCAGACTCCGCCCTATCAATAAAATTATTCTTGCGTTAAAGTCAATTATCCAAAAAGACAGATAGCAGAAAATTTCTGCAAAGGGGCTAACTAAAAAGGGATTGAGACGCTCTTTGAGAAAAAGGGTGAGGACTCAGAGGCGTCCTGCAGATGAAATAATGAAGAATTTAGCAATCTTTCGATCCATGCAAATAATTTTTGTTGCCCCTTAAAATTGACCAATAACCTTTATTATTAAGTTTAACATTTCCAAATTCTGCTAAAAATTACAATTTCTTCAAACATTTTAATCGTAAGCATTTTTCCGGCCTCAACCAATTGGCATCATTTTTGGCTAAAGTAGCAGCAGTTATTGCCCCCAAAATTGAAAAAAATGAAATAACGATAATATTAATTATGCATATAATTAATTGTATCCGCTAAATATATTTTTTCTTTTGTATCTAATATCATATTTACTAATTAACTATCCCTTGTTGAAAAATATTAAATATTTACTATATCACATACGATGCACACCATGAAAAATACAAAATGTAAAATAAAAACTTTCTGCCAAAAAGCAGTAGTTTTACCTTTTAATGCAATTTTGAATTAAATGCAGAATCATAAGACATCGCAAAATCCAAAATGCATGTCCTGTAAATGCATGTCTCATAGACTGTCTCTTAGACAGTCTCATAGACAGTCTCATAGAAAATCTCACGTCACGTTTACAGTGAACTAAATCTTGTCAATGATCGTCTCCTCATAAAAAATTTGAAATGACTAGAACTTGTTGGAGCTGACTACGGTGTAATCTGTGAACGCTCTGATTTTAGTTCAACTCAATTGAAACTGTCATTATTTTCAATATAACACGTCACTAATAGTTCAGCCATTCCATTGGCAAAAATATCAGAAATTTAATATATTAAAATATATTCTCTTCAGTAACCCACCGCAATATCAGTATTTATTATCAAAAGCAATTCATCATCAAAGCCAATTAATTCTCATCTTTAGGTCATAGCAGTTATTTATTTAACGTAACATTGTTCAATTGATTAGAATTCGTACTTTTCAGCATATAGTGTTACTGGTCAAAGCCGTCAGAGGTAGACTTCCCTTCCTCGATGCCTTCAGCGTGTATATATGCATGTTCGTCTGACTCGTCCCACCGAATTCTGACGCGGCTGTATCCCTTACAGTCATACCCCCCGCCCCGCCGCCCCATTTGCGACACGTAAAACAGCAAAAAATATAGCGATCGTAATAGCGACGAAACTGCTTACTGAGGAAATACAACGCCAGCGGGTTGACGCAAGAATTGAGGAAAGATAAGCAGAATCCGGAGATTTTAAAGATATGCCAGAACATGTTGTAGTCAGATGGGTCATAGTTGTACCATAGGTAGTAGATGTGACGCGGAAACCAGCAGACGGCGAATACTATGACGAAAGAGAGGACAAGACGCGCGACTTTCTTGCGAGCTTCCATCTGCAGTGACGAAACAAACATAGAATGTTAGTGTGGTAGGAAGATATTATTTAGTTTTGTATAAAAATATATTTTGAAAATAAGTTGATTTTTGTTTAGCCGTATGAGCTAGCTTTTAAGAAACGCTTGACGTTTGCACTTGAAATTGGACTTGAATTTTAATTACAAATGAGAACAATGTAATTATTTAGTTGCCTTATTATTTTTCATTATGCTTATAATAGTGATAAAAATCGGCATATTGTTTTATAGTAAATTGTTACATAATACTATGCAATTGTATGCTCTGTTACACCTTTATTCTAAATTTGTAAACTGTTCCGTGAACTAAAGCTCAGTGTACAGCGTAATTATTAATTTGCAATTAAATTACAACAGATGTTCTATTTTCAATTATCTTACTTTTTTTAGTACATTACCGATATATATATTTCTTTTTACTATGATAAGGCATATGCCATAACTTAAGTAATGCAATCTTCGTTGTAATTCATATGCTTCTTATTTGCGTATGTTTTCTTAACGTACTTAATGCAAACAGTTGCTGCAATTTACTCGAGCGTAAAAATATACTCCGATCTCATTTTGCGCATCCGTTGCGCTGTTGATTCCTATGCTACATGGGCAGTCGGTCTGCCGGCCGGTCGGTCTGTCGGTCGAACGATCCCCTCCCATAGTCGGAAGCGCGCCGGAGGTTCGCTTGATTCGAAACAGAACTCGTTTACGACGTGCGCAAGCATATGATTGAAGGCAATCATTTTGACGCGGGACTCTGATGGAATGACAAATGTAATGGACGAGTTACAACGCACACGTGGATTGAATTCAAGTAATAGTCTTCTTAGCTTTGATGCAAACTGAACGGCAAATTTTACAGCAGTAAATAGTGGAGTAGTAAATCCTGGAGTAATGGCGAATCATGATGTCAATGAAAATCAGCATATTAAACTTTGGAATGAGAGTGTAGTCGGATTAAAGTATTAAAAGCGTCACAGTATAGTGTATAACTTATTATATATGTATTTTACTATGACGCTTTTCATATCTGCATCACTTTGTACTATTTCAGGAATGAAATAGAGACTTTTTTGAAAATAATCTAATGCAGATTTTTATACAGTATACTGTAGATTTCGTAAAGTATACTCTGTAAACTGTAAGAAAATTTACAAAAGTACGATATAAAAATTTCAAATTATGAATAATTTTAGTTCATTTAATTAAAATGTTTCTTTTTAAATGTTGAAATGTACACATACTTATGAGAATATCTTAAAATGATAATCAATTTTTGTTGTTAAGCCCACTGTTATATGAATATTTTAAATAAACCATAATCAGTATTTAAATGTATTTTAATAACAATTTGAAACAAAATGTGTCTTACAATGAGTGAGGCTCCTTTAAGATTTATAAACAAGAAATTATAGTCTAAAATATAAACCCAGAATATTTGTGATTAAAATTTTGTGAAGTTTGTAAATGGTATCTTTAATGAAATATTATTTAAGTTATAAAGGATTATGGCTATACAATTTACAATTAAAATTCTTCATCTTTGCAAAATCATGAACTATAAATTTCCGAATATTCTTTGATCATAAATTTTTAGGAGCATTTGATTACTTTAACACCTTGGCGAGAAAAATAATGGCTCCAGCAATATTTACATGTTGAGAATCCACCACATCGTTTTTTATGCAAAATTATTCAGCATAATAAGAATAAACTAAATTGACACGTGAAAACAATAATAAAGGTGATGCGAAATGCTATATACGTAATGATTCGGATGCAGGATATGCGTATCCCTATAATATTGGTAGATGTCAATGTTAGATTAAAATTTTATAAATGAAAATAACTCTAAATAATAATAAATGCTGTTATTGTTGTAAAGAGATAGAAAAAAGCAGAAAAATAAGCTACGAAAAACGAAAACAAAAAAATGAAAACAAAAGAGCCACAGTTTGAAAGTAAATAATATTTAGACATTAGTTCAACTAAACGAAAGAATATAATGAATATCAATAAATGCATCAGTGATAACGAGAAAAATAATGATAAAAATAAGCAAAAGAAACGACGAGAAAGATTTCAAAAGGACTTGGGACACGAATAACTTCATGAAAGTAAAAGAAAGATAGAAAAAACGCCAAGAAGCTCTGAGAAAATGAATCAGAATCCGGTGCAAATTGATTTAGAGATAGAAACACGAAGCAAATGAAGAATTTTTTTTTAAGAAGTCAGAGAGTAACTGTAAATGAAAATCAAACACTACAAGAAAGATTTATTTCGAAACACATAACAACAAAATACTCACTTTATTTATATAAAATTAACTTCAGAACATAATGTCTCGAGAAATACGAGAATGAAAGGAACACTAGAAATATTATATTGAATAATTGGAAAAATATAAGCAAAATATACACGCATAAGTTGCTTCACTTAGTGCTTAACTTGGTTGGGCAAACGTCTAACTTCCGCAGCTGCGACGGTAAAACCAATAATCTAACACAATATTTTGCTATCGTTCAATGGTTTTCAATTGCATTATCGGATAATACTGCACAATTCACTGAATCGATAAATCGTCGAATTAACTGCAGTGAAAAGTGTTTGTTTTTGCAAAGTAGTTCGTATTTTATTGTATTCAAATACAGTACCATCAACTCATTTAGTAGTAGTGGTTAATGTGATATCTTTCCGGGAAGCGTTCTTTATGATTAGATCTTTTATTACACGAAAATCTGACCTATTTATGTTTGCATTGGGATAAATAAAAAGTATTTAATGATTATTTAAGTAATATGTTTGAAATTCTACAACAGTAATTGAGCCTATTACTTTTATAGCACAATTCATCAAACAGTTTCTGTTCCACTGTTCTGTTGAAGTGTGTATACGAGCTAACATCGAATAAATGATATCTTTCTAATTTTACAAACATAAATGTCATTAATTTAATAAAAGTGCACATTTTGAACTATCCTACTAGGCACATATTTTATAAATATATATTTGTTAACTATGAGAAAATAATAATTTACATGTATTTTATCAGTTTCTGTTATTGTCCACATAAATTGCATTTATTAGAATAAAACCCATCTCCATTTGGATTTCATTTGTTAATCACTTTCGCTGCTAATTACAAAGATCAATGAAATTCAAGACAGAGTAATTCCAGTATGCGGATTTAGCCAAAGGAAATTGCGATCTTGCTTCTTCTCGCAAAGCAGAGCCTTTTCATTTTAATCCAACGAGTATAGATTTGAACGCGATCAAATGCAATAAAGAAATTGAGCGATTTCGTCCGAAATTCGATTGTTGTGCGAGATGTTCGTGATCCAATTACCGCGACCATGACTTCGTGACAATCGCTAGTTGGTGCAGTGCAGATCATATCACGATGGAAGAACGAGAGCAAGATAAGAGATTGCTAGCTCTAAATTAGCTTGAAGTTTACCAGAAATACATTTACGAGTGAACATAGAAATTATTTGGGAAGAAACTATAGTAAATATTGTTCCTTATTTTAATTACTGCTCGAGAAATCTTTGACATGAAAATGACTTCAGTTATAGTTAAGCATTTATTTAAACTAGGCAACCAATCGAGTGTGATATGCTTATTTTTGACTGGTAAAGTTTTCATAAATCACAGAAAAATTAGTTAACTTGGTTATTCAGTTAAATTAGTTATCATTCGTCATAGAACTTTAAAAAAATCAATGATCGTCTAATTTAACGATTCAATGATTCCTCTAATAGATGTTAATCATTATTTAATTGTCGTATTATAGCAATAAATATAATCTCATTATCTTTACTTGAAGGATGTATGCAAATCAGTTCTCAAAATCTTAAAACTAAATTTTGTCTTTTGGGAATAAGTCATATATTTTAGAATTATGTGGAAAAATCCATCACGTGAGACACTTGCTTTCCGAAAATGCAAATCTTTTCATTTAAGAGTATATTTTTATCTACTATATACTAATGAGATTTTACAAATTGCCACGTATTTAAACATTCCTACCCTAATTTTTATTTGTCATACTTGTTCAAACTATTAACTTTCTGTATATTAATTTTTTATTAAGTAAAATTGCATTGCTATATTCTGTATATTGGATTAATTCTATTATCTTCTTACTGCATACAATTTATAAAAATAAAATTTATTTTATTTTTAATTAAAAAATGTTTTTTGCCAAATTACTAATTACCTAAAGTAATTCGCTACAGGCAAGAACTAAATTCCTTTGCACATCGTAACTGCGTTGAGATAGATACGCACTAAACTACCAATACTCACGCTAGAGACGATTTCGTTGATTAATAGGATTGTTTGTCAGGCGCATAACATTAATCACGAAGTATAGACAAAATGAAAGCAAAAACTATCTATCTCGATCATATTAAACCGCAGAATCACGGAGATTGCATTTCGATTATTAATAGCATATTAATTGCGTTACTATCGTTGCTGGATCGGAATATGTAAACAGTTTGCAGACTAATAATAATATTTTTGGTGGAATTTAGAAAACAACAATTTGAGAGGAATAAATTTTTAATATACTGTTTTCAATGCTGTTTTTGTTAGTACTTTATTACAAACTTCGACCAACAAAGTAATATATCAAATATATGGAAATCGACATTAATCAATTGGCATTTATTATTGTCAATAGTTCCTGTAAATTTTTATATGTTTAATATGAGTGGCAATTCGTATGTCTATAAATATCACATATGCGTGTATTACATTAATATGTCTATGTTGTATATAATATATCAAAGAGCATTAACAACATTAAGCCTATGTTAAATCATATGCGAATCAACATTTTAAATTAGCTAATAAATTTTTAAAATTCGCTAATAATAACCATGGTATATACATGTTACTGATACACGATGTCAATGCACATATTTTGATAATAATCTTAATGAAACTCTGTTACACGTTTTTATTCTCTTTTTTATTTACCTTTCAATAAAAGCCTTCACTTATTTGAGATTAAAACGTATATTAATGCTGTACAGGTATATTTCCAGTCACACGGATAGGAATTCCAAGCATAGAAGTATTTATCTATATTATAAATTACGTCGTAAATAAAACTTAATACCTCTACATAAAATATGTAACAACACCTTCAACAAACCTGTTTTACTCCCTGTTGCTTGAGACCATCCCCCGGCATATGTTTCGAGCTGATCATCAGCATGCGGGCCATCAACGCGTAAAAATAAGCTATCACGCCAATCGGCACTGCAAAGTAAATCAGAAATCTGAACATTGAATGAAACTTTCCATAATCTCCCCAACTGCTCGGGTATACTTCACACAGAGTCAGTTTCCTCGGTGAAATTATCAGATGAGCCGAGAACAACTCGAGAGATGCAAGCAGCGCGGAGACGATCCAGATCCCGAAGGCGATGAAGACCGTGCGAGCCATGGGGTACCCGCGGTGACTGCTCATCGGGTGCACGATGACCATGTAGCGCTCCCCGCTGAGCGCCGTCAGAGTAAACACCGACACGCCGAGAGACAACGCTCCTAGAAACTCATTCAGCTTACAAACAATCTCTCCATAGGGCCATTCGTCAAAAGTATAGATGGTTGAACTGAAGGGGACAGCTATGAGGATGAGAAGGAGATCTCCGAGTGCCAGGCTAACGAGAAGAACATTTGGAGTGTTGCGCATGTTTTTGTTGACAAGAACAGTAAATATTAGAGTCCCGTTGCCGACCACACCAACGAAGAAGATGAGACCGAAGACGATAGGAACGGCGTACCATTCTGGTCCCTCGTGGAGATCATAGACCGTGGAATTAGTGTCATTGAAGAGATCCGTAGTGGTATGCAAGGGGGCAACCATGTCCAAAAGAAAATCTTCCGACATTTCGCCTAATACTTTGATGTTTGACTCAAACATAAACTAGAAGGTCAATTATTTCTGAATTTATAAATCGCCTCAAATCTATAAATGTTAATAATCAAGAACGTAGTTAAAACTATAAACAAGTGTAAATACTGTATAACGTAAAGAAATTATAAAAATATTAAATTTAGATAGTTCTAAGGTTTAATACATTTTGAAATACTTTGGTAAAACAAACGGTAATCTTATCCAAATAAAAACAATAATTGTTATGACTTATTTTCATAAGAATCATATCGTGTCCGACTTTGTACTATTATGAATATTATCGTAAATTAAGCTCTTAAAGTTGTCATGAACGAATAATTACCCGATTAACGACAATAAAATAACACAGCATGAAATTAAGAAAATCTACATTGTCCTACTTTCGTAATAAATATATTAATGATGCAAATATTATCCGCACTTCTGTAAAGCGATTCCGTGTAACTACTACTTCTTCCCTTTCTTATCGAGACTAAAGAAAATTCAACCGATTTTGTTAGAAAGTTGTAAATTTATAAATCATCAGCTCAAATCGGATTCGAATAACGAAATTTTAATTAATCAGAGCTTCTAGTAATTAGATTTATATTCCTTATTATAAGATAAAATTATGATATTATCAAGATGCGCAATAAATTACGAAATATCTCATATACGATCGATTAAGTCTGTTCGAACGATGTTATGATTTGGCGATAATTCTTTGCGTTCACTTATTGCATGTATCTCAAGCAACGCTCTACAATTACTTGTCTGCTGCATGAGCAACAACAAGCCACTTATTGCTGACAAAGTTATTGGCGAATAAGCCATGGTATTCTTCGTTATCTTAAAACAATTACTGTCTCATTAATATAAGCTTAGATATCTGTTATATATAAGCTTATATTAATATTATTATATTTCTTTTACGAAGAAGAAAAGAATTCACGTACAAGTTAATTATTTGTCAAAGTCGTTGGATCAAATATTAATAAGTCACTAGCGAATTGATAAATAACGTTGAAAAATATTTAGAGCGATTTTCACTTGCATTTTAAAACGAGTAATAAACTGGAGCCAATAATTCTTAAAATAGCCTTATTTTTAGCTAAAGGTTTATCGTGTAGTTCTATGAAATATTAATTATACCTAAGAGATGCTGTAAACATATTTAGCAACTTTGAAGTCATGAATGTGATTTCATTTTTAAAAAGTCGCATTGCGCGTAATAGACTATACAACGCGGAGGCTTATAAGCAACAAGTAAAACAAGTTCAACGTCTCGGATTATCGTATTATATGAATAATATTTCAGACTTTGCTGTCAACTTAAGCGCTTTACTAAAGGATGCAGCAAGACAGCGCAATGATGAATTCAAGAAAATAGTGCATGGAATTAACATTCCCTAGTCCGCAAACAGTTCACTGATTATCATAATGTCGCCATAATTAGTTGAGACAATAGTTATAATTCTAATAATTATTACAAGCGTTTAAAGCGTATAACTTGTTTGCATAGTCCGTTTGATTTGCTACATTCTGTGCGTGAATTAAAAGTTACAGATTTTACTGCGTTCAGTGGTGTAACTACCGTGGTAGCAGCTACAGCAATGCTGCGGAGCCCGGGCGTGTTAGGAGACCCTGCCCGACACAAAATTAAAAAAATATGTGAGCAATTATCAGGATAGTTCTAGTTAAAAAAGGTCATCACTGTAAAAACTTGTGTTACGTGGGTAGGTATTTTCTGATTTTCTGGGAGGACATTTGTTAATGGTACAAAAACTTGCTATGGAGCTTCTGATCGGATAGTTACGCCACTGTTGCGTTATCTTGTTTAAATGTAAAGTGAATTTTTAGGTAATATCTACAAAGTTAAAATTCAGACATTGTAAATATGAGCGATATGTCATGAAGGCAATCTGTAGGATTTTTGTAACTTTTCACACAACATAATGTATAAGATTTCAGGGGTTCAAACGCGTTTAAACAAATATTTCACAATTATTTTCTTAAATTAAAAGCATACTCTATAAATGTGCACTACCATAAAGCTTTCATCCAAGCTGTTATTCTGCTATTTATTATAGGATTAGTGGTTCCACTTCAATTCCCGATTTTTCAGATATTTTTTACCTAACATTTAAATTTTGACTTAGTTAACAAAATCTTTAAGTTTTTTTGGGAATAATCATTCAATTCGTGTAAATTTAAAATAACATAAAAAATGATATAAAATGCACCTAATTAATAATGATATTCGCTTCAGATCATTTTACTTTCATTATGCGTTTCTACCCACTACCCAGCGTTTTATCCTAATAAGCTTTAAACGACTAATCATTATATCTAAGCAAGTGAAGTTTTTTATGGATTTCATTTATTTTCTAGTTAATCGTGTAAACCATCTGCAAATTATGAAATTCATCAAATCCTAAAATAACTTTAAAAATTCAAGTAATTGGCATATTTATTTTCACTTTACCGTGGAAAAAAATTAAAATGTTCCCTCAAACTTAACATTATTTACGTTGTCCACATTAACATAAAATACTTTGTTATGTAATGCTATTAATATACTTTTGTGCGTGTACTAAATTTAAAAATATACTTTATACAATTCAATTTTTCTACAAAATCTTACATTCAGATGCATACCACTTTTAGATAAAAAGAATAAGATTCTATTTCTGCCTTTTGGCATGTTTGTCTAATAATTACAAAGAAAATCGTGCTGAATCGACAATGTATTGTACAATATCTCTTGAGGATACCCGAATAGGATTCAGCAGAGCTTATTTTTAGACGTTACTATATATCATCGTGAGATGTTTGTACCCATTTTCGAGTCATTACTGTTTCCTTCGGGCTTTTTAAAAGTAATTAGTGATAAATCATTGTCTTACATCAGGCAGTGTCTACCTTAAACGAGAATTTATAGGCAGCATTGCTACAGAAAGTTAATTGTGTTTGTAATATGATGAATATAGAGAGAAACATAGTAATTACTAATGTAAAAGTATTCAATTTTGAATTGTAGATACTTGAATATTTGAATAATACTTACCGAGTATTTAAATCCAAAACTTTTTATATTAAAGAGTTACTTAGTGCCAATGATAATAAATATGATATTCATAGAAAACGGGAAAATTGTCACTTTTTACGCGTATTAATAAATTTTAGGGCCATCTACCGATTGAAACTTTGCATTCTCTTTTTTTCATTTTGTATTTCATACAAGATGAGCTAGATTCATTGATGCAGCGTCATCTAGCGATTAAACGTGTGATTATTTATTAAGCCCCGACACGAGGATTTACTTGAAATTGATACATTGTTAATATAAATGTAACTTAAGTTTAATAATCTAGATTACCGTACTATGAAAACATTGTTTTAAATGTAAACCTGGAAATTAAGAATTAGATAAAAAGGTGCAGCATGTTGGCGATATAGCTTTAACGGGAATATAACCCGGACATGTCGATTCCGAGTCAAGTACTCTACAATTAATAAACAAGCTACGACATGAGTAGCTTGTTGCCGTAAAATAGTGCTTAACTTCCTAAAAAGCCTACTGCTCGTGAAATAATAGGTACTATAAAACTGCTGCTAATAATTAGTATTCTAGATACAGTAAACAAGTTATCATCAACTCAGACCTGACACCCAGCGATATTAAGAAACAGTTCCAAGTGTACATGGTATGCAACGCTGGATCTAAAGAAAATTTCAAGGAATTCAGAAAACTTGACATTTTTTTAAAATAAATCTATGAAAACAGCTTATTAAATACCCGACGATCATTTTCATACATGATTTTTAAATTTTCATGAATTACAAAGCTGCTAAAAATAGGTATGAAGTACGGTTTCCATGATTCCATTTAAATAACTGTCCATATTTATTTTGTTGGAGTATTTTAGAAACATTGAATAAAGGTTTTATACATTTATAAAAATATTGTCAATTTTTACGAATATTTAGTTTATGATCAATACTTATCAATATCAATATTTTCAATTTTTTTATTTTTAAATTTTTCGATATATTTATAATATATAATAAACATCGAAAAACAGAAAAGTATATAAATTATAGAAATATAATGCACGCAATAAATGCTTAGAACTCGATTTTGTCTGTTTCTCTCATTTCAAATTGTCTTAAAATTAGTACTAACTTAAACTCGGCGGATAATAATAAGTCTTGAGAGATGAAAAAAATTACAATGACACGAACAAGTGTAAAAAGTCTAAGAACCTTCATTATTATGACTTTTTATATAGAAACAACACTTTTAAAATTAAATAATTAATTCCTGAAATTAATATTTTATGTAATTAATTTTGTTCCGGAAAGTTTCTCGCTATTTACATTTTTTTACTACTTTTATTTATTTTTGTATTATAAATATGATTAGTTTTTGATAATGATGCCTAACACTGTAGAAAAGCTTGAAGTTTTCTCTGTAATCGTAATTAATAATTGTTTCATTGTATACTTACTTTAATAATTCGATTTATTTTTCTTACTTTTAATAACAAACTCGAAGATTATATCTTCAGCTTTATAAAGTTTTACCTCTAAGTCGTCAACACACCATTACAGCATTAATTTGCAATCTTTCTGAGCTCCAGGAGATTATTATTCATCATTCATCATTATTATTGAAATTTCTCTCTTTGTTGCAAAATAAAAATCAACTGCTTTATGAATACTTATTGAATGCTAGACATCCAGCTGTTTCCGATGCATTTATACAAAGCCTAAGTGATACAGGAGCATGAACTAATTTATTCTATTTTTAACGATCTGATTTAAGAAGAGCTTATGGACTAGTTGAGATAATATTCATTGCTGTATTACTTTTAGTAAATATGATTATAACTGCTTTTATTTATAAAATAATATTTGTTAAATCTGAATATTGTTTATTTTAGACAAAGTGTAAAAGCGATAAAATATATCGTTAGTTAAATTTAAGCAATGATATGATTAGAGCTATGGTTAGAAATCAAAAATAACAATTTTCGTCACAATTAGACTTCATTTAAGTTGAAAACTACGTTTGACTTAATCCTGTCGAAATTTAGAATGCAGAACACAAGTGAAGATCCTTATGTTAGTTCTAGAAAACACTAATCAGTACTTCAATCAGTATACAGACGATGCAATACTTCCCTATCAACTAGGTTTTGTATAAAAAACACACCGGATATTACTGCGTTTCTACTTTATCGCTAATACTTTAATTCATTCATTTGATGCAATTCTTTATCAAAATAATAAACGCATCCACAAAGTGACGAAAACAAATATTCTGATGATTGTGTTACAAGCAGAATTATCAACTGTTTCAGTAATTGATTTAATGTCTTTTCAATTATTATACATCAAACAAAACAAACTGGTGATTGCTAACTTTCTTTAGAATTTGAAAAACATTTGAACTAATTATAATACGGATCGTTATAATCAACAGTTTTAATAATCAGTAGTTGCTGCAGTTAAAACGAGTCAAAGAAAAAACACTGGATCCACATGATTTAGTGTTCTGTACATAGTTTCTCGCTATTTAACCTTTTACTTAATTTCTTTAAAAGACAACGTTACATAGTCCTTACTAAAGTAGAGTAAAATTGTGGAAACACTGAGAGTCCAAAAAGTAGTTGATAGTAATAAAAACCAAGATGCCATCAAATCAGTTTAATGCCATGTCGTCTCTGTAACATTATTCCTTCTTTTTTTACATTGTAACAAGCGTATTTAGTATTTAGTTATTTTTATTTCTTTTTATTCGACAACTTTTGATTAAGCAAAATGAAACATTGAGACACCTGACGCTTGTTAATAATTTGTTTTGTTTTGCACTGAAAGTGACAATACATCTTATGAGATTATGAGATGTTTGCAGTATCACATTTAGAAATCCCAATTGATGAACCAATATCCTATTTCATGTTATTCTATTTTGTTTATGTTTTGTGCTATCACTTGCATTCGAGTTTCTTTAATTTTACATCCGACGCGATTGTGTAACTGCTAAAGAAGTATGGCTGCAATTTCAATTATAAATGCATTGTTTTTCAAAGCAACATATTAACAGATAGTTATAATCATTTTAATTTATCATGAATTTATTAAAATTGTATGCTTTTGTATTCAATCCTTCTCAAACTATAAATTTTACGATACATTGCGATATTTAAATTAATTTAAAAATGCTAAATAGTAAATCTTCTCACCTAAAGAAAAACACAAAATGTTTTGTAATTGTCACTCAACTTTTTACAAATTACAATTTTTAATGCTTTAAACTTGTACTCAATCTTTTATGTCTTAATACACGTTTTGTAAAAATTCATGTTGAATAGTTTAATGCGGATAGATCTATGGTTCTAGGGTGTTTCGTCAAAGAACGATTGATCAAAGGACTGTTCGTCAAGGACTATTATTATAACGGACAATTCTTATAACCCCTAACACAAACCCTAGCCCTAACTCTAACCTAACCCAAACCTTAACCATAACCCTAAACCTAACCGTAAACCTAAACCTGACAAATAGTCCTTGACGAACAGTCCATAGACGAATCGTCCTTTGACGCAACGTCCGCATACCGTCGAAACAGGTCTCGTTGTTGGATAGAGATTCAGAAGTACATTGTAAGTGCCTACTGTGACTTTTACGATTTCCTTGTTGATGCTAATTTTAGTAAGCCAAAGTTGCACATTATCTCAGTATCTCACTGCGCTATTATTTCTTATTAGTCTCACGACCTTTAGTTTTAGTATTACTTTTTCTTTTCAACTTCTCAATGTGTGAATTTCTCCAAACAATAGTTGAGAGAGTGAAATTTTTCACGGTAGAAAAAAAATTGGAGTAGTTTTTGTAAAAAAGATGCTTCATAGTGAGAATTGCATGAGAATTTCTCAGTATGAAGAATTTTTAAAGGATAATTAATATTTTGCTAAAATACAAGGCTCCTTACGTTTATTCATTGACTATGTATTGAAGTACGTAGTATTAACATTGCGCAAAATTTCTAACTCAGATATATATTGAATTAAATTGAATGAATCTTGTAATGTGTAATCTTGTGTTTGATTATTCTTGAACTTCCATTGAAACAACATCTTGAACTTAGCTATTAGTTATGAATTAACATTGCATAAGTTCTTCAAATATCCAACGGGTCTCTCAAAAGTCAAGATTTAAAATCTTGATTTTAAAGCTATGTAATCTTTGCTGTAATTCGCATTTAGTCATGAGTTAATCATATAATCTGCACGCTGCATGACAGACAAACAATGTGGACTGATTAGCTTTTGGACTGTAAAATAATTATGGTCTAAATAAATCAACGTTTCGTGACTTGGTCTCTCGCTCTTCGACATCACTGCATCATTCTCAATCGCTGCTTCACTTCAAGTTCAGTCCCTAATTATTAAATTCTAATCATTGTTGGTTATTATTGGCTATTTTTTATGATTAATAATTAAATGATGCAGTAAACTCATTCATTTGCAGCAGAAAGTTTAAGATCTGATAATTAGGTAATAGAGTTAATTTTAATTAACAAAATGAGAATGAATCCTTTTTCCATAAGGAAATAAATATATATTTCTTCTCTTATTGTTAATGTTAATTACCAATTAACGATATACTCATTTAAATAACTTTCCTCATGTTAAAATGATAATAATTTTAATTTTATTTTTTCGTAATTTATGGCTTGTAGCAAATGGATCAATTCTAACGTATATTCTCATCTCCTGATACTATAGTATATAAAAGTATAATATATTAAACCTGATTTTTGACTTACTAAAAATGCTTGTTTAGAATGATAGCAGGTAATATTATAATATTATCAATAAAATTATCAATAATATTATAATAGATCATAATATTATCTATTGATAATAGGACGCTTGACTCGAAATATAATTGTTCAAATAATTTCCTTTTTGCAATTTATCACTTACTTCTCTTCTAACCGCTTACAGCACGCGATATAGTAAATCAGCAGATTAATGATTAAATATCCATAATTAATTACAAACAATATCTTAACGTCTGCATTGATATCTTTGAAAGCGTTGCTGTATGACTGCTCATAATACATTTTCAGACGAAGGCTTATATCAGACAAAATGATCACCAAATGTGTTTTGAATCTCTGCGGTCTAGACGGCTTGACAGCAAAAGAAATTTACTGATCTAATGTTTTAGAGAATTCGTCGAGCTGACGGCAGAGTGCTGTGATATGTGCGAACATTTTAATGCTGCGGTGATCGTTGGTATTGGGCAAAAACTTGTTAATAAGGAATTCTAGAGTTATTTCTTTTATATCCGTATAATCTTGACGAATAGGTTATAAGCCTATGTTTTCTCAGTTTTCATATTATGATTTTCTCAGTTCGCTTGTATCATCTAATATCTATTTATCGCATTACACAATAATATACATATACGTTTAGGAGTATTACGCGTTTAATTATAAAAATTAAAAATTATTAATGAATTCTCTCTTTCTCTTTATTATGTACTTATTATATCACTGTCATTTATCGCGTATTTCTTTTATCATTTATGAGGCAGACGCTTTTGTTTCTTTTATGACGAAAAGATAATAATTATATTACCCTACAATTACTATTAATGTGCATTTAATTTTTTTAATTCATTAAAGTTTAACAAAGTTAAATTAACAATGCATTTAAGTGAAATAAAATTGCTGCGATGAAGATCATATTTTCATTTAAATAAAGTTTCACTGTTTGACACTGTGTTTATTTATAGTTGTTTTATTTATAGTTGTTTTAGTTATTTTATAGTTGTTTGAAACAATAAAACTTGTTCTATTCATTAAAGATTGCTAAGATTCGCTAACATAGGCTATTGTGTTTCTCTAATTAAATTCGCTCTCATTAGTAAAAACACAGACAATGCGATGGTCAAACAAGCAATGACTGAGGTCTTCACGTGACCGCGTTCTAGATCGCCAATTACATTTGTTCGCAATTAGATCGCCAAGTTGAATGGAGACCCTGGGATTGTCAGGTTAATACTGATCGAGAGCTGATTGTGGATAAAATTGCAATCAATCATAAAATAACATCCTACAATCCCTCGAGTTTTACACGAAACTGAATCAGTTGTAATTTTACAGCAAAAAAAGTGTGTAATATTGAAGAACGATTTGCAAATTGTATATTTATTTACTAAAGCTTTTTGATTTCTGATTAAAAATAACTGCATATTTTGATTACTTCACTATTCAATTGCTATTTCACTATGTTTAGAAAGTTGCGTGAATGTTTATTCTATAATGCCATTCAATTGAATTGTCATCAAATTGAGAATAAAAAAAACAGTATTCAGAAATTCTGTTTTTCTAAGTTTTTCACTAACTAATCTTTATTAAGACTTAACGATTTCCTGTAATATACTTTGTTGGAGATAATTTACAATATTTTGGTTACTTATTGTAAATTGCGTTATTTAACCAAAATATTGTAATTAACAATATATATGATTTTTATAACATTTACATTTTAACATTTTCTTGCGCTATTATTGTAGAATTAAAACAGCTGTGAGTGGAATTTCATTTTGTATTAACTAATCCTATGAGATGGATCTTAGTTATAGACTTCATCATAAAATAAAACTGGTAATCAAGCTTTTGTCTTTACAATCACGAACGAGCACTTTTATGATTCTCAGGACACATTTGACTTTATTATATGGTCTTTTTGTATCTAAAAAAAAATTGTATATGAAATATACCAAAAATCTTTAATAATCTTTATTGCTACTTTTATGCAGTTACCATTTATATTAGTTGTTTGACAATAGGCCACAGTATTTTTTATAATTTTTATTACGCACGATCTTTTGCAACAGAGTCAAGTAAATCATCGCCTGTTTAAGATTGTTTTACTTTGTATTTAAGATAAGCTTCATTAGGTCATAATTAGCCTTTTTATTCACACTACAAGTTATGAGCGAGAAAACAACGATTATAATCTACAGATGAAAAAAACATCAAAAAAACTGCCATTTTTCTAAAACTTGTGGCAGGTTAGTAATACTTCTTCATTGACTTACAAGATTTATAAATGTTATGTTGACTGCCACAGATATCAGGAGACAGTTATAATAACAGAAGATGGCAATTATATTATTCTCTACTTTTTTTAAGAGGCAACAGGAAAGCGCACTTCAATAGTTTGATCCATTAAAAACGAATTTGTGCATTTCATAAAGCTGCAGAGATAATTAAGATATTTAATTAAGATATTTTGCAAAAGGTTGCTCAGCAAGCAAAAAATATTAGGTTCATTAAATGACAAGAAAGAAAAATTATTTAAAGTTTTTAGAGTAATTCGGGCACTTCTTACTCCTGCTAACAGACACCACTTGATGAACCTGAAATATGCATGATTTATTATGTCATACAAAAATAATTAAAGAAGTCAAGTTATTCTATTTTTATTTAAAAAAGATCAAATATTTGTACGGTTATTAACATATTCAAATTAATTAAACTTTATTGGTAAAGTTATAAATATTTACTTTAATCGCAATTTTTTAGTAATTTAATTTTTATGAGAATAAAATAACTTTATCTTGAAAGAATTTGCAATATATTTGATCTCAAATCAACATTAAATCAAATAAATAATTAAATCAAAACTATTATAAATATAAATTACTATTGTCACTGACTCAAGTCAAGATAAAATCTAGTTCGAATTTGTTTGTGTTTCGCGCCAAATTTCAGTTAAGCAAACTAGCCTTCTACAGAATCTGATGTCAAGTGTTTAACTGTCACGTATCTAAGAGAAGTAGAGAAGTCGTTACAATCTGTAGAGAGGTTTCTGAAGATATCAATACATAATCTCTAGGACAGATATCTAGCGCTAATTTTATTTTGCAAGCACTTATCTATCAAGATTGAAAAATTACTTTTTGGTTGAAAAAAACGTTTAAACTGTCCAGTTTTTATGTAATACTAAACGAAACTGAGTTTAAAACTAAATGCAATTAAAATGTCTCCGAGTATACTGATGAACAATGAACATTATAGTTTAAAATATATAAATTATATAAACAATCAAATTATATTATGTTATGGAAAATAAGTAATGATGCTTTTAATTATATATGAAAAAATAAACCTTTGACAAATATATTTATTTGTTCGCAAATAATTATTTCTAAATAAGAAAATGCTTATTTTGTTCACTGTTTTGCTATGCTTTTTGTTTCAATTTTAGGGCAAAGTTTTCAATACTTGACTACGCTTTTAAATATGATCCAATTTTTTAATTTTTAAATTAGTGTCTGACTTAAGGATTAATTTTTAAATTAGTGTCTAACTTAATCGTAAATATAAAACAAAAAGTAATTGCACGCACAAATCCGAGACGCAGGATCACATAACGTAGAATATTCTTCTTCAAAGTTATAATAAAATTAAATCCAACGATTTGTTAAAAATATTACAAGATCTCAATATTGCAGCTTCTGAGCTACAGCAACTTTGAAGCTAAAGCATTAATTTTTGCCAGCTTTCAATTGTCCTGAGTGACTCGGTTTAGACAAATAGCTCTTCGTTTTATGATATTTTTCGTTTATATTTATTTTATTCTTTAGAACAATTTTTGTTCTGCATGAAAACTTTTAAATCAAAAATTAAAAGTTTTTTTAACGTTTTCACGAAAATTTATATATCATAAAATCTGCAAGAAATTCATGTAAAGTCTGCATAATAACTCAAATTGTTTTGCCCACGCTAAAAAATATATATTAAAAATAAGAATATAAGTTATTTTTCATTAAAATATTACAACAAATGATCGTGTCATATGATGCGGTTAACATGCATCCTGAAGGCTTATAATTAAGTTCACCAAAAAAGAATATTCAGGATAACAATATTTTTAGTTTCTGCAAAATTAGATCAGACTCATTACAAATGAGATTAAAAAGACTTAAAAACATAATCATAATATATAACGGTAGAACTAAAAAAAACGCACCGTAAAATTTTACAGTACGGTGTAAGCCTATAAAAATTAATTATTTCTTATGTTAATTAAAAAGATATGTAAACTAAAACATCAAACATAGATTAATAAGATTATGAATTATTATTCGCCTCATTTAAACAAAAAGATCTTTTCTTAAATAATATTCTCATTCTGTTATTTAAGCTGGAAATAAAAAGCAATAATATCCGGATGCCCTTTAAGGAGAAAGTACTAAATAGGACAATGATGTAGCTAACGGGTGTTCGTCAAATAAAACAGTAAACAACTATATTATCGTAATAAATTGCAGACAGTAATATCTAAAAAGAATTAGATGGTTACATTAAGCCTTGCAAGTGTACGAGAGTTACATAATATGAGGATGATGACAAATAAGACGCTTGTAGTGATCACAAAACATAAACTATAATTTAAGTTAAATATCTGTTATTATATTATATTATATTTTGTTTTTTTGTGATCATTATAAGCGTCGTTTTTTGTATAAGCATCATAGTGTATTAAAGATAACAGTTTTTAGACCGGCTTGAAATTTTGATCTACTTGCAAAGTTTTATCTATACGCTGTGAAATCAGTTAATATAAACTAATTTTGATAGACTTGCATGGTTTTGTTTCTAGAAGTTATTGCTATGTTTTAAAATCTTAAAATCTTTGTTCTTTTGGTTCTTATATTTAGTAATCAGTTTTGATCGAAAATCTGTAGATATTAGTTCAGAATTATCAAGAACTAAAAATAAAAATATTAATCAAAAATATCAAAAAGCTGTATACATTTTTGCCATTTTGTATGATAGGATCGTGATAAAACCTCAGATGTGTTATAAAGAGAACTTTTATTGTGATATGGATAAATAGCAACAAACACAAAGCTTTTTTTTGGGTTGTAAACTGAGAAAACATTACATGGTACATGTAGGCTTATATTTCATCTATATCTGTAGGCCTACTAACCTCACTTTGATATAACAAGTTTCGAGACAACTCATTTGCAGACTTTTAATCTAACGACATTTAATATGCCCTAGTACTAACCCTAACTTTAGTCACAATTTTACACCAAACCTAACCTTATCCTTAAACGTTACCTTAATGCTGTAGTAGACCAAATGTCGGTGAACCAAATGTCGGTAGACGTAGTGTCATAGATCAAAACACTAATTAATGTAATATATCGATATACCTTACCCATCTCGCATGAACTTAAATAATGTTTCGTATTAATTTCGTGCAATTAATGTAAATCACTATTTAAATTTTTTATAAATAATTTTTTTATTTTTTATTAGACAATCCAGTCGTTATTGAAAGTTTGTTTACGTAGGCTCTAATGCAATCAAATGTAATACTGTAATGAAACTGCATTTTCAATCTCTACACCCTGCCCCTTTTAATTTTCAAACAAAAATTGCGCCTCTGTTGTAAAGACAAAATCAGAATGAAAGCCTCGTGTCGAAACGCAGAGCGCAAGATGGTAATATGTATTCAGATAGTACGAACACGCATTTACTCTCAGGAAGGGATGTAGTCAACAGATTCTAGAAGTGATGGAGGTATCACGTTTGTTAACGAGTACGAAGGAAAGTTGTCCATTACGTAGAATAATATACATCTCCGGGCTGTGTTAGGAGACCAACACATTTCATTACAAGTCCAACGTGAAAGTCATCGATCACCGGCTCTATACGTTCAACGAACGCATCTATTAAAAGACATAGTAGCAAAATTTTCCATTGAGAATGACGTCTTTGGGAAATTTTTTCATGTTTGCCAACAGTTTACTAAATATATTTTTGAATCTTGTCTTAAACTCTAAATTCGTAGGTTGTGTCGTGTGCAATAATAATATTTGTTGAAATTGACCTAATATTTAGATGTACTATATCAATGTTTAGATATCGATGTTTAGATATCAATAACAATTACGGATACAATTGTTTACAAACAATATTCTAATACACGTGTCAAAATGCAGATAAAATGATTTAAAACATTTTTACCTATTAATTATCGCCGTCATTAGCTTAATTTCCAGATTATATCATGAGTTTGAAACTTTTATACAATGCTGACCTATAGTCAGTATTAGCCGGCTGGCGTCAGGAATATATCTAAATTTAAGGTGCATATATAGTGATTGTAATGATTTATTCAATAAATACAGAAAGTTGGACTTTAATTTCTACTAGAATTTGACCATTACTGTTTTACACAAAATTTATTTGATTGATTTTTTCGAGAATGTAAGCGTCTGATTAACTATCCTTTCGGTTCCTGCATAAAGTTTCAACCGTTGAGCATTAGTTTTAAAAGATAATATTAAAAATAGATTGCTGCATCAGTATTTATCTATGAAACAAATTACAGTAAGTTAAAGAAATACAATGAAATACTAAGCATTGATGTTTTTAGTAGGCCTACTAGTTATATATGTTATAAGTAGTTATTAATATATCGTATTGTTTAGAACTGTCAACGTTTTAAGTTTTATTTTACAGCGAAATGATGAATCAAATAAATAATAACAGACGTTTTTTTGTTAAAAATACTTTGGTTATAGCCGAAATATTAAACGAAATAATAAAAATAATAAATTCATGTATTCATATGTCATTGAACGTCTACTCCTTTTCTAATAACTATGCTGCGTCAAATTGCAACGGCTTTACATTTAAAAAATTGAATACTTTATATTAAAGAGCCTTGATGGATCATCATTAAAGAAAAAACGAAGAACACAAAACAGTAATAATCATCATCAATTTTCTCGGAACTTATATATAGTTAACACGAGCTAATAACAACTACTCGATTTACTTATCAGCTATTTATATTCTGAGTGTCGGCTTTTTTTATTTAAATATAGTATTTTACGAGTTTTTTGTTGGTTGTAATTTAAACTTTATAAACGTCTATAGATTAGTCATAAAATTTAATTTGACGTTTCTCTGTAAAGTTTCATTTTCGATGAAATCATTTGGACAAATTCGTAAAAATCATAGTTTAACTTTTCTTAAGGATACTTTCAACCTTTTCTAAACTGTGCAAAGTGAAAATACCTTCCAGAAAGAAATGCATTGTCACTTGCACAGGCCTAAAATTTTAAAATTTTATTGACAGTTTAGAAAACTTCAAAACAGATTAAATGAAATTATTTTTGATATTACCTTTGGTAACTTAAATTTAAAGAAGATCTGTGAAAATTTACATAATAAAGTTAAAAAATTATGAAATTAAATTCTCAAGTTTTTTAACAATTCTAATTAAAATCTTTTTCATTCAAGTCGTCCAAGACATTGACAAATTTGTCTCTTAACAAATATTAAGAATTCAACGACTTATTTCAAAGTGTATAAGTCGGTTTCATACGAGATAAATAGTTAATGTTTTTGTGAAAGCTTCTTTTGTACAACACAAGTACATAAACTTAAGTTATATGAATTATTTACAACAAAAACTTGTTACGACATCGCATTAGACTCTATTTGCACTTCTTCGTGATAAAAGAAAGATTATCTAAATAAGTTATAACTTGAGGAGTTAAATTAATGTCAACGACTTATAAAATGTAATGAAAAAGATAATATTCGTCAAGGACTGATTTAAAAATGTATTTAAGATTTGTGATTAACGTTTAAACATTTCTTGCAAGAGTATGTTTTTTTTTATTGAAAAGCATATATTATTGTATAAATATTACTAATGTTGTAACTGTTAAACTACAAACATAACGTTAATATTAAATTACTAAACTTGCGGTGATAGTGCGAGCAATTCTAATTTGTCAAATATGATAAAATTAAATAAATAAATCAATAATTCAATAACTTGAGTTCTATTTTGAAAACATATGACAAGAGCAATCCATATACGCAATTACTTAAGATATCGTCTGATACTAGGAAAACGTTCGAAAATGTGTGTACCTAGTGTCATTTTTAGATGATCTACTGTAACTAAGCCGGAGATACAAAGCCACAGATATTAATTAAAATTTGAGTTTGTTGCTAGTTTTGGACTAGAATTGTAAAGAAAGAGCAATTTAAAATAGTTCTCAATTCCATAATAGGCCTGCCGCCTACGTATTATATTGTATTTGGATCATCAATAAAAAAAATCAATAAAAAGTATTAAATAATGCCACATATGTTTCTTCCGAGGAAGTAGCTAAGTTATACCTAGTTATTACATCGATTATAATCATTAATTAATTTTGATTTTTGTGCAAAGCAGATATGGCATTTATAACATTATAAACACAATTAAATTTCGATGTAACACAATTCTTTTGAATATATAGTCATCGTTTCTATTATACGGTATAAAAGTTTTCTCGTTAACTGATCATCCGAAAGGTACTAACAATTAGCATACTTGAGGATCAGGATTGACCATTTGAATCTCACGTTGGTGAGTGATTGAAGAACTCTACTAAATGCCTATAATACTGCAGCAGGACTCAAATTCTTCAGAATCGCTGGTAGCTCACTGTACCTGAAAACCTGCTGCACCATTTAGTAATGTTCTTAGATTTAGACATCGGTTATATAATTACACTGTAATCCATTAATCGATAATAATTTTTTCATATAAAATTATTATTTGAGCTGACTGTAGTTTAATGTTTGAGTTCGTTTTTACAAAAGGAATGTTAGAATTGTTTTAGAGAGTTGTTAACTGGATCAGTCATCAGTAATGCAAAAATAAATATACGGCCTAGACTCGAAATCTGTTCTAATTTACTTGCGATTATAAAAAATGTTCGTCTGGAATCATTTACGAAGGTCTTAAAAAAATAATTCGGTAGAATTTTGTACTTATAATTAATCTGTTTTCACGACGTAGACAGAATATACTGTGTATTGTTCTAGTAATACACTTATCTGATATCCATCTACTACGAATTAAAATATCTGAGTTTTACTTACAATAAAAAGGCCCAAAGGCCCAACTGTATAAAAAATGGATCTGAATAGAAGTTCTAACTGATCGTGAAAAGAAATACACTTTACAATAGAGTAAACGAATTGAATTTTCAAAAGCAATGCTGCATTGCAAAATTTTAAAATATTGATTACAAACCTCTCAATAGTTTGTAGCATTTATTATCGAAATAAATCAAATATTAGTAGAATACTGTTGACGATCAATAATGCATTGTGCAAGTAACTTCAGTCAAATATACTTGTTCGAAAAGATTTGAGATTAAAACTGAGAGCGCTAATTTAGCATTTCTTAGTATTTAAAAAATGTAACTTGATAAAAAGTAGATTGTCTTGTTGCAAACATGCGATTCAAACTTCCTCCCACCCCCTCGATATATCATTTTTTCATCGAATACGCGATAGGATACGAGTGGAGAACCGGTGAGTTGTTTGTTTTAGACATACACTGCAGTGAAATGACGGATGCTTTACGGGTTTCAGGCATATCTGCAATGCATGGCATTTTGTCTCAAGGGCACATCAGAAAAGAAAACAATTCGTTTTTTTCTGGATTCGCATTGATATATGACTATAAACCACATTTAATAAACACTGTTAAGATTTCACGGCCTAGTTAAGTGTAATTATCCGCACAAAACTGTCTTTTACTGTAGTACGATGTTCTAAGATAATATTTTCACTGAGAAAGCATAGAATGTCGTTATTATAGAGAATGCAGCAGAAAATTGAGGTCTTGTCTAAAATAAAAATTAACTGTTTATAATGTCAAATGCTTAATTCACGCGCTGTACCGGATTTAAATTTTTACTTCAAATTTCGATATAAATTTGTAAAATTCTGCAGTAGTAAATTGTTACTACTCCATAAAAATAATATGTTTATTAACTTTAAACTTCTAAATTTAGCAGAAGAAACAATTGTAATATAAATCAGAGTAACGGAGTAAAACAAATACGAAACTGTAAGTAAGATGAATAAACTGGAGAAGTCGTCAGGATTATTTTTTGATTATTTTTTAGAAGGAAAACGATTCCGGCTAACAAGATTCTCAGATATCAGAATAAATGCACAACTCTCATAGATCACTGGATATCAGAAGTAAATTGCAAAGTTTAACCAGAGAAAAATAAAATATTATGCTGTTTAAATTCTAAAACTTACTTCTGATATCCAGTGATTTATGAGTGATTTATGATTGCATTTATTCTGATATCTGAGTTTTTATTTAAGCAACTTTTTTTCGAGGTTTTTACTTTTTGAATATTCTATTGAGAAAACAAAAAAAATATTACTCAATAGAATATTCAAAAAGTATAAATCTCGAAAAATATTGCTTAATTTAACGACAATCTAAATCACAACTAACAGAATACAGGATTAAGAAACTTTTCGCTCAATTTTGTTATTATATTTATAATCATATTTTAAATTACACTTAAAATACAATTCTGATAACCGTTGTCATCTAATATGAGATTTGTCACGGATGCAAATATTAGTTTTAAAATAACTGCTTGGCCAATATTTCCGAATAGCGGCGCCTAATAACAAATACGTATTCACCTTTGAATCTGTGGTGAGTGGTGAGAGAATACTTGCATACACAGGAGGTGTGAGTAGGACAACACTCTAACTTCTAATGTCATGACTTTTACGAAGATTACGATTAATCTCCACTAGAGTAAAGACTACACTTCATTTTCTACCAATAAATATAAGTTTCTCCAATTTTATCCATTTTTTCACATCTTAAAATGTAACTTTTTCATCTTAGATTTGTCTGTTTTTGCGGAATGAATTCCCTGATAAATGTATCCTCTATCAGTTGATGGTTTGTCCGCACTGCTTGGGTGGAGCATGTGTGGTCTTTCCTGATACTGAGAGATGTCTGTGATATGGTCCCTCAACAGTAAAACAGACGCTAAACTTTATGATTCAATTTAGGTTTGTAATTATACACAAAATATTTACTTTTCAAAGCAGTAAGTAGTAATTAAAGTAATACTTTGTCGCTTTGGTTAACAGCAGTTAATATTTTTGATGGTAATAGTTGCTCTAGCTCTTGATTCTGTTCTATTTAACTATTTAAAGTATAAGTAGCAAGTTTTTACTTTGGACGAAAAATGTTTTCTTACTATTATGATATCTACAACCGAGTCGTTGTTTTTTGGAAACCGATAGATTCAAAAGATTTTCTAAATATGAATTTTTAGCTATTGTCAAATCTATTTTATTTCCGCTTAATGTCAGTAACTTCAGCTATTACTAATAATATTCAGAGTCATTTCTTATAACTTAATTAGGTTCAACGAACGCTTATTACAAGTACACTAAAACAAATTTATTTTAAAACCAATAAAAAATAAAAGCTGATTATAGAAATGTTTGACGCAACTCGTTCTGAGATTATTAATTCACGACTTTTATTGTGGTGTACGGTTTTCAACCAGTTTAATTTCCTGTCTTCTTACAACATTTTTCGATTAGCTCTCTGAAAATTTTGTACTGATTCATTGTTTGTAACACTGATAACATATATATAGTAACAATGATAACACCATGGTGTCCTTGAGACTTTTACAACGCAAAGAGCAACTAACAGCAAAATGATCAGATCGGAAAATCATGAGAACATAAATCAAATTCTAGCAGGATAGAAGATTGAGAATATCAATAAGCTACTTAAAAATATTCGTCGATTCACTGGTTCTAGGATGTTTCCTCAAAGGACGATT
This sequence comes from Oconnorella tubifera, assembly GCA_034700105.1. Taxonomy (NCBI): domain Eukaryota; kingdom Metazoa; phylum Annelida; class Clitellata; order Enchytraeida; family Enchytraeidae; genus Oconnorella; species Oconnorella tubifera. The sequence continues at coordinate 27,652 of JAQIXG010000215.1, forward strand.
CGTCAACGGATTGTTCGTCAAAAACTATTCTTATAACAAATGATTCTTAAAACCCCTAACCCTAACCATAATCCTAACCTTAACATTCACCCTAACCTTAAGCATAACTCTTAACCTAGCCCTAAAAATAACAATAACCCTAAACCAAACAAAAATCTTTGACGAACAATCCGTTGACAAATCGTCCTTTAACGAAACGTCCGCATATCGATTCATTTAAATTAATATTTTCAGTTTGCGCTGCATGTGAACAATCTCTATAGAGTATTTAAATTTATGTTCATTTCTAATAACATTTTTAGAATGACATTTAAATAAAGAAATAGCATTGAGATAAATAAATAAATAATGCATTATCAATATGAAATCCTTATGAAATATGAATTACTATATTGCTAATGTGATAGGTACAAAATTATAATATTGCAGATTAATGTTTATAATAATAACGATTATAATAATGATAAATTGATAAATTGATTATGATAAATAATAATGTTTTGCTTTCTCTGTAAATTTGCGTTTCTTTACTGCTATCAGGATTTTGTTGATCAATGTTACTATTCTATCCGATATTTTCGTGCAGAATTCTTATTCACATTTGTTTGCAGTTTTGATTATCGTACAGCATAATTTATAATCATTGTTTCTTATTAGCATCTTTTAATGCAGTAAATTATGAATTATTTTTATTTGTGGTCCAATTCGTTCGAAAAGAAAAAGTTACATTTAATATTTTTTGCATTTACCAATTAATAATTAACACATGACATTTCATCAAGAACTATTAACTGATAAGTTTACTGGGATATATCACGCGATATTAATTTTTATTTTAAACTTTTAATAAAATCATGAAACGTTTAGAAAGTTATAGCGAAATTTTTAAATAATAAATATGCCTTTCTAGTTAATATCGATTTGTAGCGATACCCCACAACTACAAATGCATAACCACTTTAGTAATAGAATTATATTCATTTATAATCAACCTTAATATTCATTCATTATCAATTATAAACTTAATCATAACCTTACACTTAACCCAAATCCTACTCCTAGCTGAATTTCAATTCAATTCCCTAAGAATTAATTTTCGTTGTCAATCTCGATCTGTCACGATCTGTCTCCGTTATTTTGTGATTTTCTCAAGAAACGAGTTCAATATAAATGTTAGTCGTGATGTAATAACCAGTTTTATATGTAATAGGCAATATTTATCACACTTTGTCAGATAAATATATCAGAAAGTATGATAGAAATACTACCTATTTATATTATAAAACTGGTAAATATGATATCGATTTCTTTTTTAATATTAGGAGTTGAATATTTAATTATAATGAAACATTCAACTCCAAGAATTAAAAAATGAAATCGATACCATAATTTTAAAAAGTCGTAATTTTAGTTTATCTTTTTTTTCAAAGTAATATTAATTTCATTTATTCATTGAAAAGTTATGTATATGTTCGTTTGTGTGAAATATTGGCATAGTTACTGGCTAAGTTATCTTCTGTACCAAATTTTTCAGATATAATTAAATATATTTTCTAATTGAAATCCTTAAATAAATGCTTAAGTAAAACCTGATCTACAGTATTATCGCAACAACACGTGTTTTTTAAAATTGTGTCACTCAAGAATCAACAAATATTTCCTGTTCACGAAAATCAAAGAACTTTCGATTCAATTTAGTGATACATCGAACACGTCTCGCAAAAACATCTTGGTAAACATAACATGCTAATCAGATTTGATATGAGGATGCCTATTGCTGCTATTTGTAGACATGCAATCAAAATCAGTAAGCAAAGACAAATCAGTTTTCATGACATTTCAGGATCTTGCTGCTGCAAACAACTGACCAAAATGGGCGAAATCGAATGACAGATTAATTTAAAGAAATTAAAACTAGATTCGTTATATAAGTACTTCCCCTCACATATGTTTAGTATTTAAATTATATTCAGTTAAATTATTCATATAATTCAATCAAGTTTTGAGTTTTTTAACTGAGATCACGTTTATTTTTTTAAAGTTAATAAGTTCAATTTTTATTATCAAAGAATGTACGAAATTGTTATTGCAAGGCTGATTAAATTGTTTCGCTGATAATTGTATAGATTGTATTGTATCGTGCGGCTTCATTATTTAAAAGAAATCGACTGATGTATTTGTATATTTATTATATTTAACGATTTCCGAGGGTAATTTAATGAAAAACATATTTTTTGTTTACAAAAAAACATTTAATTAACGGCATATAAACCATTAAGCAATCAGTTAATTAAGATAACATTGAACTAAGCAATTTATTGAATGGATTCGGACATTGCGTTGTCGTTGTCAAATAAATAAAATAATTAATAATCAACTGCATTCAGAGTCAATAGATTAACTTGTTATTCAGCCGATTTTAATTATTCAATTCAACATTAATAAATGCAATGGGAATAGAGTCTATTTCTGGATCTCTTTCCCAGATAAATGAATTTTTGTTCACACAATGGGAACATTTAAAGTCTAATCACGTAACACTTAATTTTTTATGACACATAAAACCTGGACATAAAGTGAACTGTCATATTAAACTGTAGAGAAAAATTCAAATAATCAAAATACAAACGAAGAGTTCAAACTAAACAATTTAATAACAACTATTGAGTCTATTATAAAGACCAATGTTAAATATTTCTTGTTATTAACTAGTCGCTGACTCATAAACTACTGTACAACGAACAGTCAATTATATTTGAAATACTATTTACCATTCTTTATATATTATTTATTTATTATGAATAGCAAAAACTGAATCGCATGACATTTAAACTGTCTCACTCTGTGTTTCTTCTTTCCATTTATTTAAATCACTTCGATTTTTAAGTTTTTTCACTTAAAATACTGAATACAAACTATGCCCAATTGTTAAAACGTTACATATTTAGAAAGATACCCAATTACATTTTACCATCGTAGATCTGCCTGTAAATATGATTCTCTGTTGGTACTTGTTGCTGCGAAGGCCCGTTACTCTGCAGATTCGTCAATGCGTACGAATTGACGGTCTGAGATTGAGACGCGGTTGCGTATTGCGTGAACGTGTCCGGTCTAATCTCTCTCCCGCAACCCTTCGTACAAATACGAATCAGTATCCTCCGAAATTTCTTCCCAATCAGACAATAAATTAAGAAATTTACGGACGAATTAAAAGCGAGTAACATATTAGTGATAGGATTCGTTATCATGAAGATAACGCCATGCGGTTCTGTTACATCGAAAAGTTCAGCGAATGTGACGACGACGCGAAAACAAGCGTCGGGGAGTTCGCAGACGATGAAGACGCTAACGACGACGACTAACGTTAGCGTCACGTTCTCTCTCTGTCGCGTACTGCGCGTCATATTGCGGTGACGTCGCCGCATATCACGCAACGCGAGCATCAACTTGGCGTTAAGGATCATGAGAACGACCAGGGGACCTATTGAGCGAAATATAAAGAAGCATAAGGTTTTGTAAACGACGAAGTAGATCATACTTCGACGAAACTCTGTCGGTTCGACTACCTTGGGCAAGTGTTGCGAGCACGGGCTCTGCGAATGGATGACTTCTCGTTCAAGCAGCAGGGGAATGTTGTATACGAGTGCGATGATGACGACGGCGGCCACAGCGCGATGGGCTCGGTCTAGCGTGCGCATCTTGCACTTAAGCGGATGACAGATGGCTATGTAGCGGTCAACGGTGACGAGGATGACGACCCAGACCGTTATCATCTGTAAATAGCGACAAGCAGACATTTAGATAGAAAATTATTGCGTATTTCTATTAATTAAAATGAATTAATTTATTTCATCACATAAAAACAATATACATAGCAAGGCAATAATAGTAATATTATATAAATGATAAAAAGATCATTGACAGGTTCAGCACACATAAATGACACCACATTACTTGTATTACTTTCAAGCTGTTATTCATTTTACATACTATACGAAAATAAAATTTAACACTTATCATCATTAAAATGTTATAAAAACAGGAATTAAAAACACATCCTCACGCACGAAAATCAAATAATCTATATTATAAGTACAAAGTAGATAAAAATTATACAAAATTATTATTTACAGATTATATTGAAAACAGCCAAACGGCCAAAAAAGCAAGTAATGAAAGACAATGTGTAGCATAACACCGTCACTAAAACCTGCAACTTATCGATTCATTGTCGTTCTTTCCAGTGGAGTAGACAGGAATTGACCAAAAAATTAAGTGATAGCCTTTTTCAGGTTATCACTCACTTTTTGGTCTCTAATTACATGAACTTGGTTTCAGAATACATGCATCCAATGCAAAAAAGTAAATCGTTGAAAGGTGTGGTTTTACTTAAATCAAAAACTACAATCATGTGATCCTAAATACGCCACTAGTTCGCTCTAACCATTTTTTCAACAAGGTATGATACTATATTAGTTATATCAAATCTAAAGAATCGATGTATCACAGATGGAGGGACAAAGATAATAACTCTCGAATTAAGAAATGAGAGATCAGTGTTGATGGGAAAAGAGAAAATGAATTGATATTGAGATAACTAAAGAAAGGGCTATAAATAAAATACGAAAAATAGTAAAGAATTAAAGTAAGAAGATAAAAATAAAGGAAAATGCGTGATAAAAAGCTTTTTGTTCATTTAATCGTCTACAGCTAACTTGCAATAAAACATAAAAAATCATGGATGAGTGGAGAGTGTCTGAGTAGGTGGACAGGTTGACGTGTGATTAAGAATTATGGAGGGAGAGAAAGAAAGAAAGAGAGAGAGAGAGAGAGAGAGAAAGAGAAAAAGGGAGATAGAAAGACAGATAAACAGAGATAAACAGAGAGGCAATAAGACAGAGAGACAGAGACAGAGATAACGAAACAATCATAGTGTTAAGACGACACTGCAGTGCAAACACTGTATAAAACACTGTAAAAAAATTATTTAGCAGAAGGTGTTTAATCATAATGTGAGAAAACATTGGCACTTTTAAAGTTTTGAACAATATCTAAAAAATACTAATTACGTCATTTTAAATAGTAATGAAAAAATTAGTAATGTAGTCTTAAAATAAATTATTCATAAATAGCTGATAATTGCAATACTTAACGAATTTGTAACGAATTTCATTCAAACTTATCCATTTTTAACGAATAATTTAAATATTATAATAGACATCGCGAATACCGCATTAACTACTTAAATAAGACGCATACCGCGTAATTTAAGGTATAAAAAAGCAAATTATATTTATTTTGTAATAAATACTTATACATATTGTATGAGTTTGTAGGTTGCTAGCTCAATATCAATTGTTTTTGCTTTCTAGTAGCCTCTCAAACCATATATTTATTATTGTATGATTGATCGTATAATTTATATTTGTCTTACATGTAATTGGTTTGGAAATAAATAAACTAAACTAAATTAAGCTAACTAAACTTATATGATTTTTAAAATAATTTATAATTTATGATTAAATTATTATTATTAGAATTGTTTTAAGTTTACATATATTATACCTTAAAATGATTATATTTAAAAGCGGTCAGCACTAAAACGTGATACACGAAGTATTTTTGTAACTTGGTAATCAACACATCACACGCTTTAAAAAGCTCATTAGCAGAAGCAATTCCCGAGGCTTTAATATAATATCCAGCAAATGAGCTGATAACAGAGAACGTTAAAACCACAATCTGAAGATATTTATGACGGTATTCAAATAAGCATTTATTTGAAAACAATCATAATTTGAATTATTTCAGCGATTTGATAAACAAATTTAGCAATATCAGCAAAAATATCAAAACGACTACAAAATCGTATAAGCTTTCGTTTCCTGAAAACAACTTTTAACTATAAACTTGACAAGTTGTTATTAAATGGTACGTATTCTAGAAAAGAAATATGTTTTTGACGAGTATTTGATAAGATATCGACCGCTATGGCTAAAATTTATAATCAGAATTAGTAGACCTGGAAAACAAAATCTCGATAATCTCGAGTTCAAGTGAAATGTAAGCGTAAGTTATAAATCTATCGAAGTGACCCTTAAGTCACAGTAAACAGGACGCGTAAATAGACGTTGTTTCACAAACGAACTCGAGAGAACAGAAAGAATAGATCTGATGATATCAGTTATTAAAATTGAGGTGGTACAGATACGCTCTGATTTTATATTTGTAATCACTATCTATTGTTTCTAGTTTTTCTGATTACTCCTCTTCCTCATTTCTTCATTTTTAAAATAAAATGCCTCTTACCGGATATTCCGCTAAATAATCCACAAAGCTATTAATCATTAAAATTGTATTTCATTACTTTATTTATATGAGCTGTTAAATGAACTGTGTTCTTTACTTCAACATACCTGAAATAAATCTTTCAAATGTGTTCCCAAATCAAAACCTTATACGCCGTCTTTTTTGTTGTTTGTTATTCAATCAAATTGAGAAAAACAATGAACGCTTTGTTGGTTGACTTTTAAAGATTTTAAGTATTTGGATAAAATCATACAATACCAGATTTTGTGAAATCATTGAAAACGCTGATAATAAAATTTTAAAAGTATTATCAACGTTTTCAATGATTTCACTAAATCTGGTATTATATGATTTTATCTAAATACACAATGAGCGACTCATTTAATCATATCGTCAAAAAAAAATATTTTTAAGCCGTTACTCAATTGTAGAGGACGATGAAGGCTTGCGATAATTTTAATGCAAAATTTTAAAAAGATAAAGTACGCAATACTTTTTTCTGCTGGGAATTTCTTGGGATGTTTTTTCTACAGAAGTAGATTATTATTTCATCTATATAAAGCATACTCAATTTACTGGCCATGCGTTAAAATCAAATAACTTAACTGTAATTCTTAATTCTACTCAATAATAAATTATTTTTTATTTAATTTGCCTCGTTTCTTCAAACTCGACCATAAATTATAACAATGTTTTTTTTAACCAAAAGATAAAATATGAATGTGCATTATTTTTAATCCGTTTGTCCAATAAAAGAACTATTTCAAATATATTATAAAAAATAAGAAGATTATAATCAATAGCCCATTGTCTCTCCGGTCTCAGTCTATCGCTATCTTGTTTATCTAAATAAATTTTTTAATGTGCTACAAAGTGTTTAGAAGAATTAAAATAATTAATTTAAAATTAACAATCGAGCAAAAAATTTCGAATAATTAGTCATTGTTAATTAATAATTATTCTTCATTATTAATAATTTAAAAATAAAATTAATGATACACTAGAACTGATAAAGTTAAAATCTATTCGTTGCTAAAAAATGCTATTTTTATATTTTTACGTATTAAATTGAAAGTCAATATCACATTTATGCAGCACACGTATAGACACTGTACTATAGACACCGTAGACACTAAAATCTCAGAAGTAAAGTAACAAATCTGTTTGATTTTTTTGAACGCTTAGTGCATTGGGAATTGCTTCTTTGATAAATGCCTTCGGCGAATTAAGCGAGAACCTCGAACGTCCATTCAAGCAAATATCAAATGCCAAGCAGTAATCAGTTTATTGAGGATAAAAAAATTAGACTATGAAATAGAAAATTATATTGAGAATATAAGTGAAAAATATGTATCATTAGTGCACTTAACCATTTAGTTTATTATTATAGGCAGGCTTTATTTACAACACTTAAAACTTTGCTTAATGAGTTACTTTTGATTACTATAGTTATCGCTAATAAAATATCGCATCTATAAAAGAGAAATTCTGACTTATGCTTCTAGATTGAAAGAAATAATTAAATATTTAAATAAACATCCAAAATATGGATAAGTCTAAAAGCATATAAAAAAAAGCTTATAAGAAAAAGTCTAAAATATGCAAAATCGATAAATAATGGAAGTAGTAACAATTGTAGAAAACAATAAAGAGAAACATGGAATAATGCAGAAAAAGTGATTTATCAACAAGTCAGTTGAATCTGATAACTCTATTAACGTTTGACAATGCATATGAGCACATTACGAAACTAATTACTTTATAAATTGAATGTAGGCCTACGTGTTTCAAAGTACTTTCAAATCCTGCGTCTAAACTAATTAATTTATCAAATACTTTTTTGTTGGATAATCTTTGCGTAACAACATATATTTCAATAATATCAATGCTGTTTACCAATATATTTGACAATGAGATTTTTTGTGAAAGCAACTACACTTAATTTATAAAAATGCTCCCGAGGCTATACTTAATAGTAAGTAATATCTATAGATAACGGGTCAATCGACCTGTCTTTAAGGGGCTATAATAATTTTAAAAAGAAAAATATATAAAATTGTAAATAAATCGGAAAATGCGTGGTGGAGTATATAGTAAACAAAAAGATAATGAACATATTCTTCATTTTTTAAGTGCATTTTGTACGCACTGGTTTTTATATTTCAATATAGTTGCATTTTAGTCGATATTTATTTTTTAATGTATATTTTGCAATATATACAAAAAGAACAAACATAGCAATAAAGAAAGTAAACTTACGCGTGAAAGAATTATATTAGTGAATAAAAACTAGAAAAAGACAGTTTATATGCTTGCTACTATACAATACTTGAAATATTACTGAAAGCAAAAACCTATCTCAGCCATTTACATATAAAATAACAAAAAGCGCCTTATAAATCAAGATCTATTAACATCGTGTTCGTGTTAACATCTGCCAGTTCATAATACCGGAGACTATTTTGTCTAATCAGCAATTTAGCTAAATATACGATGATTAGAAACAATTGAAGAAAATATTCCTTTACAAAGAAATATAAATAGTTAAATATAGCGTCGGATTGAAACAAGAAAGACGCAAACCTGAGTGACTGAAGCGAACGCCCAGATATAGTTCGCATCCATGTACGTCAAGACTTCACGAATCTCCGGCCTAAACCAATTCGTAGACTCATTTACAGTTTTCAACGGTTGAATAAAAATACAAGCGACAAGATAAACTATATCCACAACAGCGAGTGACTGAAGTAACCAGTTAGTTGGACTCTTCTTGTCCTGGTCGCTCCAGAGTATGACAATAGTCATAGCGTTACCCACAAAACCCATCAGACAAATTAAGCCAACGACTATGACATCGACGATGACGCGATATTTTTGATAGCTGCTGAGTTTCAACGTTTCAGTTGAATTACCGCAAAGGCTTTGTAGAAACCGATCATCGAAGAAACTTGGTACACCGGTGAAGTTGAGACTGAAGTTTGGTTTAAATTCTGGAATTGTGTTCATTTTTCTGATGATGTAGCGTCCTTCAGTGAATACTAAATCTTTAGCAACTAGTGATTATTATTTTTGTAAAAGGCATCAATGAGATGGTTTTAAACAAAGTAATTTACGTTTTAAAGAATATCTTGTATATTTAACACTGAAATATAAGAAAACGAAATTATTACACGTGCTATAAGAAGTTAAAACTTAAGTAACTCTATCGAACTAATCCAACGTTACAGAATATGATTAAGCCAAAATTCTATCAAAAAATCGACTTCTTAGAATTTAGGACCACTATTCAAAGCACAAGCATTACAAGTATTTACATGTGACTTTGGCAATATTATAATTCAAATAAATTTCTAAACTTTATGTTGTAAGCTTCATTCTTTTCAATTTACTGTTGTATTTATATTTGTACTCTTTTATTTATATAGCATAATTCAGTGTCTAATTTACCCTTGATGCGCATCCGATTTTACTCCGAGTAATAATAAAAGTTTAAAATATTATTCATGAACTATTATTAAATCTTAGCATCTGGTAATCTATTGAGAGACAATATTACAAAAGATAATGAAAATAACTATTATATAAGAATTTCTTAGAATTTTAGAAAAAAAACCGTTTATATTTAAAATCCTTTATTTTCACAGCTTATGTAAAGAAGTTCGTCATTTGAGCCTCGAAGATTACGATCATATAAAATATTCAATCTAGGGACATTTGTTCATTTTGCAAAGTTTACGGGATTTTATCATGATTTAAAAAAACACGCAACGAAAAAAATTATTTTACATAATTTTACATAAAAACGTCAAACCATTCCACACATAAACGTACTCGCGCAAAGCGTAATAATATCAAGCATTAATAAAAACACGTTAAAAAGGACGTCAAGTTTATATATTCTATATTTTAACTAATTACCGTCTTATCTTCAGTACTCATTATCGCTATATAATGTCAATCAATTATAGAAACAAAGAATTATTATTAAGGCTAGTACTGCGTGTGTAACAAACGCTTTACGAGAGAAACCTAATTCTGACAACAGGACTTGCTGCGTCGGTCGTCTTTGCGATCACGCAACGCGTTGCGTGCTTTTGACTTAAGAACTGCAAGCGTGTGGATTTAAGACACATGAAAGAATAAACTTGAAAGTCTTGGATGCCTTTTATAATAAGTTATAGATCTACTGGTAGAATATATGATACGACAGGTATAGCATAAAATGTTGTATACGTGTGTTTGTGTTTGTGCATTAATTTATAGACCTACGTGTAGGTGTATTTGGAACTTGAAATGTTGTATCTTACGTGAGTGTTCATAAATAACGAGATATTTTGGATTTGAGAAGGAAACTTTTACCTTGTAAAATTACAATTAAAAAGACTAACAATAAAAAACTGAAATTATTCATATGATAGCGCTGTAATTTTGACATCAAGTTTAAAATTTAACATATTAGCTTTAACGAAGTTTGAATTTGCATCCAAAATAATATATCCATTGATTATGAAAATTAAACCTGCGATAAAAACCCGTGGGTTAATTAAACTATAAATGAAAGTCTAATATTTATATTATCTTATAATTTACATTATCGATAATATATTTTTAACTTAATGATTCACGGATCTTGTAATAAAAATTTAAGTGACACATCTAAAAAGACGATCCAATACTTAGCGATAAATTACAACTTCCGGGACTCGAATCACGAGTCCTTTGCCTGCCGAGTCCATCTTTCTAACCAGTAGCACGATGGATTGTGGGGGATATAGCACCCCGCTCCCGTTTGAAATGAATCTTTTTTGCCATGTTAAAGAACTTAGTTTAGTGGTGGGG
>JAQIXG010000216.1:0-38774 GCA_034700105.1 Oconnorella tubifera
GGGTTATGTCTGGGGGGGGGGGTTATGTCCGGGGGGGGGATTATGTCCGGGGGGGTTTATGTCCGATTACCGAATACTAGTGCAGCTGGTGGTCGACACATTCAAAGCAAGTTGAAAAGTGTACCGAAATGAGAGTAAAGAACATATCATAATCACTAGTTAGCAACTCTTTGAGATTTTAACATTATTTGAGAATTGTTTGAGACTAAATCGTTCTTTGATGCTATACGTTTAGCTATATGTTCTGGATTGTAAAAATCAAAGGATCGACTAAATAATGAATAACTTAATTTTCTGTTTGAAAGCTTCTTGTTAACTTGACTCCATGTTCACGCTTATAAATTTTTGTTTGCAATTACAATTACTTAGTAATTCTACTTTAGATCGAAATATTAACAGAAACCCGTAGCGGGGTAGTATTTTTGGCTTATCTTGTCTGTAGAGTATATTTGAATAATGTAAAAAATCAATGACTGAAATTATTACTGTTCCTACCTGTGATTTATAAAAATTTCATCGACTGAAATTACTACTGTTCTTTTTTAATTTCTCAACAAGAGGTAACCGTGATCAAAGGTAGCCGGGTATGATTTCAATAGCTTGCTGTGCCGGTGAGAGTAGATTATATAGAGAATATTTATGTAAAAGCATTGCTGGGTCTATATTCCTAAGCATATTTACTGCTTTTGTAGTTTGCTGTTTGTTGAAATTATTTTTTGTCGTCATCTTCGTATACCATCTCTCCCAGCATTCAAAATATCGATCTCCTTATGGGTTTACAAAATAATTTCTCTGATTTTTATCAACAATTTGCTGAAGTACATCAAGTCCTAAATTAGGCTCAGTTTGTTTATTTTTTTAATGTTGTTTTATATTAGCCCAAGGCAGGCAATGAATCACAGTCTAGAATGGTTACGCATCAGAGCATTTCGTGCGCACTGAGGCGAGTTGTTTAAATGACGACTGTGTTATTAGGTACACACCCATGCGGCTTACAATGAGCAAGTAATAACACAGGCATAGGCCTCCAAGGTACACACGGACGACAATGCGTCACAGACAAGGATGAGGACTCGCCGCCTATTGAGCAGTCTTTTTTGATAGCTTTCAAGTATACAGTTATACAATAAAATATGAAAATATACATAGTATTAAGCTAATAATATTTCTGATAACATTATGTAGAGTATGTATCGATCTGCATAAATTAATTGGAACTGTTGAAATTTATAGACAGGCTTATCGAATAGCTTATAGATGTCAAATTCTTTAATTTAATCTGAACACTTACACCATATATTTACTGCCATTATATAAGTAAAAATAAATAAAATACATTATTAAAATAATTGTTCAAATAATCTCTTCTAGCTTGTATTAGGATGTAATTGTATATTTGTTGCAGTTACCAACATATACTTTTATATTCATATTTACATAAGTAGATTCGATCAGAAACATTTAAAAATGAATTCCGAAAATACGTTAGCTACGTTGGCTGTGTGGAATGATGAACCACGAACACTGAAAGATCTCATTGGATCTCAAAATATTCCAGGAATCATTAAAATCATACGTGGACAATATCGAACTGTCGGAGTAGAGAAAAGTCTCCAGCACTTGCTATATGTCCATTCCATTGAAAAATGTCAAAAGATTCTCGCTGAAGGATATAAAGTCAGCGGAACAAAAGTCATCCGATCAGATCAAAAGTTTTCACTTCCCGTCACGTATCAAGGCTGGTTTGAGCTGCTATCTGAAGACGGAAAGCCAATTAAATCCATTTCAAATGTTGAGGATCTTGCAAAAGTTTTTCCCCATTGGTGTCTTGTTCGAGAAAATTTCAAAGCTCCAATATCGGAAAAAGGCGCGGATAACAAAATCACAATCGAAAGAACACGAATTATAAAAGCTGGTGAAAAGCTAAACTTGCGTAATGATCTGCTAGCTGCTGTCAAATCTGCAAGAGGCGTTGTCAATAAAAGATATCTGCGGTGTTTGGACGAGGAAGGTAACAATGTATTTCTATCGTTTGAGCAGAATACATCGATTAGTCCAATAGCTGGACAAAATAACATCTCTGGCGTGCACACAATCAAAGGTTTGTTAGAAAAATTTCGTCTTCCAATTACTGTAAGACTTGTGCATGGCGCGGTATCATCGAAGATGGAAAAAAACTGGACGTCAGTGTTCCGATTTAGCGGTACCTATACCGACGAGACTGCATTTATAATTCCTTTGAGAAAGGATGCTACTATGATAACCGTCTCGACGAGAGAACAACTTCAAGTTGTTACTCCAAAAAACAGCACACGCATTAACGAAAGTCCAGAGTTCACAGCTTACCAAGAAAAATGTGATGCTCTGCTAAAAATTTATAAGAATAGCATACATGTGTTAATTGATTTACCAGATCCACAGGATATAATTAAAGGAGGAAGCCCTAAGAACGGTATTCGATCTCAAGCTGCAAAGAAAGATGACAAAGAAAATGTAATGTCAGAGGATGAAGAAGAAGAGGCGATACTTTTTGAGGAAATTGAAGAGATCTACCGCTATGTTCGCGATGGTGGTGATCCACCGGCTCCAAAACAGCGTCCAAAGTCAAAACAGCTAGCCAATACAACGAATAATGAAATTCTGGAAGCAGTAAATGATTCAGTTGGAAACTATGCGTCGGCAGAAGAAATAAATGCAACCAGACCAGCAGCTAATGTAAATTCTGCTGTAACTGGTTTGACATCGAAAGCAGACGATATGCCAAATAAATTGACTGAAAAAGCCGAGATATCAGCAGAAGAGGATGATTATTGGGAAGAACCGATATATGCAGATATTGCCAAAATTCATGAGAGAAAACGCCAAAGTGAAAATATTCAAAAGACAGAGAATGTACTACCGGATGTCTTGCTGGCGTCAAGCAATAAGCTTAATCTTCGACAGACAAGAAACATGTCCGCACAAAATCGTTTGTCAGCATTCAATATTGAAAACAAGAATGTTGGAGTTTATAACAGTGACAGGTCGAAGGATTTCTCTGATACAGTTTCAGTTGTTGAGGCTCCTATGATTCCTCCTAAGTTAATTACTGAAGAGATTGCTAACCTTGTCACAGCATCACCTTCAAAACTGCAAACAAATGGCAATTTAAATTCAAAATTAAAGCAAGAAGTGTCAAAACTAAACCAGGACGTACCAAAACTAAACCAGGATCTATCTCGGATGTCGAATGGTGTTGCTACGCATCTTTCAGAAGCCAATGAAAAATTAAAAGTAACACCGGTGCCACTACAGAAAACTTATCGAAATTCTGCAATTATTTCCAAAGAATCATTAAGCATACAGCCACAGTCAATACTTACATCTGCCACAAATGAAATCATTGAAAGAAAGTTCAATGCTTCACCAGATTTCAATAATATTCGAGCAGCATCACCCAGTAAACTTGGAATAAGCACTACAGTTACATCAAATAAGTTATATACATCCAATGCTGAACACGAGGGTCTGCCAGAAATAAAAAACCAAATACAACAATCTTTCAGCAGTGCACCTGATGATCGTTCTGTTTTGACCAGTCAAGCAAAAGACTTTATTCAAGACAAAGTTAGTCATGTCGGAACATCACATGTGATTGAGAATGTGATGTCGTCTAGAGAGAACTTAAAAAATAATACTTCAGTCATTAATGAAGAAATGGTAGTACCAACTAAAGTTTTAGTAGGCGATTCAAATTCGATACTAGCGCATAAAGTTTCTAGTAATATTATCGATGTGAATGATCAACCAAATCAATTCGAAATTTCATCACATTTTCCTACAGACACAAGAGCTCAGAGAGGCATGGCAACAACATACAGTGTCATCAATGGTTCTATAATAGGAAGCGAGAGACCAGGATTACAGTTATATTCTGACAACCAAGCTTCTCAAATTTATAGCGAAAGTGTCCGAGCAAATGATATCAGAAGAACTGATGAGCAGAATTTTCTTTTTGATTCATCAGCTGGACAAGTATTATCAAAATTTTCCGATAAAACGAGTATACCAGTAAATATTGATAACCGGAGTATAATCGGATATCAGCCTTCAAACAGTGGTATAAAAGTTAACAACGGGATTACAATGCATCCAGATCGCACCATTTTATCAGTATCCTCGGATCAGTATCAACGAAATTTACCCCCTTCTTTACCAGCTGTAAATATCATTACAGGAGGTAAACAACAGCGTGTTCCAGAAGGCAATATAAGTTATTCAACTATTAATCGCAATGGTAATCGAAGCAACGACGCTTCATCGAATGTAGGCATTACAACTGTGCATGTTGCTAACCCAAATTTACGCGCAGCATCAGAAATAGCAAACTCGAGGTCCATGTCTTCTGCTGCTACACAATTATCTGGAGCGGCTCAACATAATACAATTTTACGTATTCATCAACCGGCTCAACGTGATATGATTACAAGTAATGGATTATCAAGTGGATCAGTTCGAAGTGGTACATCTTTTACAGTTAATGCTACAACTTTGAACAGAGCAAAATAGCAGAGCTAAAAAACTCATAAAATGATTGCTATAAAATTAGAATTTCTGTTAATCAGCTTACAAATTGCAATATATGCTTAAGAATCACAGCTTTTAAAGTGAAACTTATTCATGATCAAAATGATATGTTAATGATTATAATGAATGACTAATCTAAATGTGATAAGTAATAAGTATTACTGATTCCTAACAAGCATAACAAAACCATGCAGAATTTTACTCAGTAAACTTGTTAGTATATTATATATATCTGTCATATTAGTCAGTTACCTGTATATTATTTATATAGTTTTATTATGACGTAAGTTATTAAAATGTGTAATTTTAGACTACAAAAAGAATGACAAAATGACTAATATTGAATTCGTTCTGAAATATTATGTTATCTGACATATTCCCAGCCGGTTTACCATATATGAATAATTAATAATTTATCAATTCAAAGTTATAGTAACTATAGTCATTATCTCTCTATTGAATACAAATGACTATTGAAAATATTAAAAGATATATATTGAATATTTTGTAATAAAAATTAATTCACCTAAAATTAGTCTACGCTCATTGACGAAATGGTAATGCAGGACTTGAAGACGATAGATCCTGGATTCGAGTCGAGTAAAAAACAAAATTTCACTAACTTGCCGCATCCTTTAGTAAGGGATATCGACAACTGCGTCTGAGATGGTATTCATAAACAAACAGTAATCAAGACTTTGAACTTAAATTCAACTTTTACAGTATCTATATATAGGCTTATTGATAATTTATCAATCGTGGTAGTATAATGCAGCATTATGATCATAATGTTAACATTTCAACCGGTGTTTTACAAAATTATAACATGAAATATTGCAATACATTGTTAATGTTTTATATGTTATATCGAATTATTTAAATACCACATAACAGGCGTATATTAGGTCTATTTATTATGAGAAGCAATCTCCCCCCACCACTTTCTAATTGTTAATGAAATAAAGCAACGCTCATCCCTTCTGAGCTTTGGTATTTTGTTTTGGTAATTAATATCGGTCTTGTAACTAATATGTAATGTTGCTTGTTTACTTAATTGTAATGTAACCTACCATCCACAGATAGGCGTTGTTTTTATTTTCTGCTCACAAACGGTGACGTTTTTGGTGTTTTGAATTTTTGATGAATCTGTGTCTGCATTCTTACAAATATTTTGGAAAATAAACACTGCAACAGAAGAAATGCATATAGCATTTCACGTAGCTTAGCTTATTAAGAGTACTATTTACAGTTAATTGCATATAATTGACAATGTATAATTTATTTCTAGCCTTCAAATCTGGTCACATCTTGCTAACATATTATTATAATAATTTTTAAAGTATCTGATAACTGTGGAAAAACATATTTATGCCTAATCTAATAACACAAGCAGATTTAATTATACATTATTGAAATATTGACAACATTTGATAATTTGAATAAATACCTTTCTTAGTTTCGACAAATTTTACAAAGAATTTGACAGCAAAAGCTCTATATCAACTACTTCAAAAAGTTTGGCATAAAATTTGTTACAATTTATTAAAAAGTAAAGAAAATGATTTAATTATAAAAATGTCAAAAGTACATATGTATATAAATCAAAAAAATATATAGTGATTAATAAAACATTCAAATACTAATTTATTGTTTATAAATATCTTCAACTAATACTGTCAACGATTAAGAATACAAATTAATACTTAATAAAATAATTAATACTGAATCAATACAATTTCATTCATTAATTAAATAAGTGCATAATTATAAACAATAATTATAATAAAATAAAAATATTTCTATAAAATCAACATTATTGATCAAAATTTTCTTCAATCGGCTTTATTTGCTCTCCTTGCTTTCTCTCCCTTCTGGGATAATTCCCTTTAGATAATATATCCACTGGGGATTTGTTAATCCTCCCATTGCTTGCCCGCATGATATGGTAAGCCTTCCCAAGGCAGGGGATCGCGATATCGCATCATTGCCATCAAATCCAACAACAATGCGATATTCTTTACGAGCTCGGATATTCTCGCTCGGCTTTGTTATGTGAAATGATGGATTATCTACGTGGAATGCGTACGCAGTGGTTTGCGGAAACACATTACGGAAGATGATGTTTGAAACTGATCCAGATTTTATGACAATTGGTCCCTGAAAATATGTTATAATACTGCAGATAAATTTTTAATTTTATTTAAAGTTTAATTGGATAAAATCCACTGCACAAATATATTACATGTACATAGTGGTATATTTAATACACGTATTAATGAGCTTTTAATTTAAAATAATTGTCAATTGAAAAATACAAAATCTAAAATAAATTGAACCAGGTTCAATGTCATAAACGGCATTATAAATTAAGAAATTAAAAATATAAAATTTAAGAATAATACTTATTTTAAAGTAATATTACAGATGTCTTATGTTTGAGTGATCAGGAATGTGAACTTTTTTGTCATGTGAAACATGTAACAAGTAATATAATAAAATGTATCATAGAAGAAACTACTGCAATCCACAACAAGTGGAGAGTTTACAGAGTTGGTGATCGATTTCAGAATTATATTTTTACATTTATATTTTTTATAGTAAAATCTTCAAAGATCAACAATTTGCATTGCGATCAAGCAATTGTTACTATCTCATGATTACTATGAAGTAAAAATTTAGATTTCCTGAATATTGTTCAAATATAAAAAGCTCATAATCTTCGGATTATTCAGTTATTTAAAATACAATCTCTCCTGTGCAGAAAATACAAATAAAACTTGAATAACCTGTGGTTTAGGTGGTGTACAAACTCCAAACAATGGAAAACTGTAGTCTCCACCCGATGTAGAACTTAGAAGTAAAGTTGCGTGTGATTCACCAATGATTGAAGGTTCATACAACACTTCAAACAAAACTTCTGTTCCCAATCCTGGAGCTGGTGCAGCAGCTATGGTCTTATCCACATGAAAATCTGACTGTTCCAACTGAAACAGTAATGTCATTTTACAAGTTGTTTTAACAATTTCATTACAAAAGCAGTTGCAATAATGTATAACAATTACTACTATGCGCAAGATCTTTTAATAACGAATAACATATTAATACTGTTATGAAAAATAAAACTGAGTAAATATCGATTAAAAATTGCATATTTTAAAATCTATTATGTATTTATACAAATAGGTAAATAGATGATACATAAAATAATGGTCAGTTCGTATGGTAAATCCCAACACCAACAGATAATATATACAAATTTCTCAATAATATATAAAATACCGCAAGACCATTATATTTGAATAGAATAACATAATGTAAACCAATGATGACAGGTTTCGATGAAATTACTGTAATGAAATTTACGTTTTGTATGTTTTAATTCAAATGTGCACAGAAGTGGTGTAAACAAATTTAGCAACACAAAGCTTCATGAAGTCAATCTTATTTACCTTGCATGTGTAATCAGTTTTATGCTTGGAATAGTTGATAAATTTAGCAGTCAATGTTTGACTGTTTCCCAAGTAGGTATTGAAATACAGCGCTCTTTCAGGTCCAGCTACTGTTGCCTTCAGTTCTATATCGTGTATATATAATCCAAGATCAGTGCAACTGAATTCTAATTTACCTCGAGTTGTTGTCACTTTGAGAGGAAAGTATTCAAACGTGTATGTTCCCTGTAATTTATAATTAAGTACTTTAAAATGTATTAATATAATAACTTGAACTATGCAATAATACATATACTTTACTTGTTTAGAAATATGTCAATTTAATTTCAATTAACTTAGGTTTACATGAAGGAATATATAAGGTAAAGCAAGGCTCTGATGCACGTAGACATTTGAATCATATTTCTTAAAATTAAATAAATATCCCTAAAGTGATATCTATAAAGTTTATTAATTAAAACTCTTCTATTAAATTTTATAAAAAGTGTAATTTTTTGATGATATACAGTGTTAATCTAAATATTGCATTGCTTCCAGAACTTATTAATTTTTTGTATTTGTTTTTCTTCTATAAATACATTTAAATAAATTTACTTCGCTTTATTTAAACCCAATTAGTTATACACTGTATATCAATAACGTACACACTTAACTTCAAACAGATCATTTTATTACATTTACATTAGGTATTTAATTTGCACAGTTTATAAATTCTCATATTCCAACATTTCTATTGTTTATCTTAGTTTGTATCCTGTTATTTAAGTCAATACAGATCCGGTCAAAATTCTGTAATTTCTTACTTCAGACAATGGTGGTACAGTTATTTGCCCAGGCAACTGTATCTCAGCGACATTGCACGAAGCTGAGAATGTGACCGCAGAGCTGAGTGGGTTTTCTAATGTTAAGACATGTTGTTTACGTTGACGCACAGGAGTTGAGAGTTGTATCGTTGATATGCTGCTAGGTCTAATTGCTTTAAAAGTAACTTCATAGAAC
Source organism: Oconnorella tubifera (assembly GCA_034700105.1). Lineage (NCBI taxonomy): Eukaryota > Metazoa > Annelida > Clitellata > Enchytraeida > Enchytraeidae > Oconnorella > Oconnorella tubifera. The sequence continues at coordinate 9,015 of JAQIXG010000216.1, forward strand.
TGGTATTCGCTCGTTGTTTCATTTATAAATGTAACCTGATAAATATTTTCAATGATCATGACTAAAGAATTTAGCATAATAAGAGTTTATTTAAAATTGAATATTAGATCATTAATTACCAATGTATGGGAGCAACAAATGATAATAATGAAATTGAATTGATAAAATATTGATATTTTAAACATATAATAAATTATATTTTGTAAACATTAATTTTTTACGCTGATTATAGCCATATAAAAAAATGACTAGTTATAATATAAATGTCAATAATATAAATGATATTAATGCTAAAACAATGTAATTTTCTTATTTTAATATACACTTTAGGCTCTTTATAAAACATCTTAATTAAATAAATATGAGTTAGAATTAAATGTAACTAAAAATGTCTAAGATTCTATTTTATGATCCACCACATCGTCAACTAACATTCAAAAGTACATACTTATTAAGCAATGAAGAAACATTTGCTTAATTTACAAAATAGAATTATATAACTTAATAGCTTAGAAAACTTCTTACTGTATTATTACTAAGATTTTCTCTATATAATAGTTTTAAATAATCAAACCTTAATCTGTGGCTGACTCTCTTTATGGGCGTGAAAGCTTAGTTTGAATTCTTTTGTTGAAAGGCCGGGTATATCGATATAGTCCAAGCCTTTGATTGTTGTACTTGGATCTATTTTGTCTGATTTTAAGCTTTCAATCTTCACATTAAATCTATAGTTTGCAGGATAAAGTTGAATATTACTATTGAATACAATTTAATGCTGTTATAATAGTATTATTTGCTTTTGCACAAAACATACACAACTTTTTTCATCGAATAATTAAGTTTTTCATCTATTGAATGTTTGATTCTAATTCAGAAAATAAAAACAAAAATTTCAAAGGCTGTATATTACATTCAATACTTTTAATAATCATTATAGCGATGATGTTTTGAAACTTATTGTCATAACTATGTAAATATACAACATAGTGTATTGTGATATAAATATCCTCGATGTTGCATGTAAAAAATCTACATATTAAGTTATTATTAAATTATATATTCAAGTTATTAATCATAATTATCATTCAAAATGTTACATAATATTCCGCTATAAAATAGAACACAAGCCTCTGAGGTTTTTTGAGCCAGTTGTGAACAGCTAAATATTCATAGAACATTATCTTGCAAGGAACTTCACGGTAGATTTTTCCATTTGGCTTTGGAGGTTCCGCAGTTCCAGAAACATTGTACATCAGACCTGTTCCATCTGGCAGAGGAAAGAATATGTTGCCCTGAAATAATTACCACACTTATGGTGGATTCCAGAGAGCTTGTTTAACTAAAAATCTAATTTTCATATCTAATACCAGTTAAAATGTTCAAGGCATTTCCTTGCGACATGAAGTCAACTTATTATAATAGTGTCCTGCTACTAAAAATATAAAAGCATTGCATAATTTAACACAATTTTAAGAAATGTATAATATCTATACAACTAGGCCTATATGAGTTCAATGTGTTTTTAAAATTTACTTATTGTAATTAAAACCAGAGCAGAGCAGTACGCGGACGGGCCTTTATTCATACTCAATGTAAACAAAGAGTATGAATAAATTCGTATGAGTAATTATAAACACTTTGCAAAAACAATCCAACGTTAAATGATAAATTACCAAATGTTTTTTTCCTTCCGATGTCATTGCTAGAGGCAGATAAGTTAACTCATAAACTTTGGTTGACTGAGGATTGATTTGAATGGTCTCAGGACCTGACCAATATTCTCCATCTATTATTGGTCTTAAATTCCAAGATAGATTCGTGTGATTTGATATTTGAAGATTTTTTGTTTCCTTCTGTCTGACAACAGCAGTGCAGTGGTGAACATCTTTCACCGGCGGTATGTTAATACAAGCTCCGGTTAAAGTAACGTGCAAGGGCTGCATACCTTCTATGCTACATTGTATATTCTACATTGATGAAACACAAATATAAATAATATTTCATGAATAATTTAAACATATTGTAACACATATAGGAAAAATATCTGTGATGAAACTACAGAGTTTAGATTTCACCTTGTTAAAGACTGCAGCAAGTTAGTGAAATATTGCATTTAATGAAGACTCGAACCCGGACCTATTGATTGCGAGTTAGTAATTCTAAAACTGTGCCAACTTCTACACATCAGAAATACTTATTTTACATAAAATAAAATGACACAGTACATACTTCACAGCGTATATCATTGTCAATTTTAACTGGATGAAAAATGATATCAGTTGATACTTCCATGCCTGCAGATATGTATCCCTCTTCAGGGGATAAGGAAAAGTTGGGAGTCATTTTTTTGCAGTCCCATTTGAATCTACATTGCATCAGCATACATTGAATATGTATTTTCAATCTTTAAAAACATAATGCACAGTAACAAGCGATAACCTTCCTAGTTTTTAGAGACTTCCGCAGAAAAATTAATTCAAATTCATCACTATTGCATAAAATATAGTAAATAACATTCTGAAGAAAGGTTCGTACTGTAGAATATTATATAAAGCATTTATTTTAATGGAATAAGCAAAACTATCCAGCTAAATTTTTAAGAAATGGACTGTTTTTCAGTAAATCTACCTAGCTCCAATGTCTCCAGTGTTTCTCATAATCAACTGTCGGGTGCTGGAACTTTTTTGTACAACTGCACCAAAAGGTATCGAAGTTGTATCCAGGGATATGTTAATGCCCTGACAACAACCAGCCAATAGAAAGAGAGTCTGACTTAGGCCAGCAAACTCCAGATGGATCTGTAATTAAAAGAGATTTTTGATACACAAATAATTTATATTCATTTCATTGCAGGAAATGTATGGGCTATTTTAAATTTCTTTAGAATAAATCGAATATTACCTAAATTGATACCTTTTTAAATAATCTGCTTTTAAAATTTAGAATCACGTATATTTTAAAAATTCTCAGTAACGACAAAGTCAAATTTAAACATTCACATGACGTAATAAAAATATTGCAAAGAAAAATATTATCAAATTTAAAGTAAGAGTATTGAGAGCCATTGTAAAACATTGTAACAATAAATTTTAATTAGAAAATATCCACAAAATGATTAATCCTAACCTCTTCTGAAAAGGCTGTTATTCGCATCTTTGGTGAGAAAACAACTTCCACTTTCATAGTTCCACCTTTGGCTGGTAATGTAATCAGTCCGCTGGGAAATATATTCAGCGTTCCTGGTTCTTGCAAACTGATATTCGTAGAATTGAATGCCAATTGAAATGCAACAGCAGCGGAGCTGTTGTTGATAATAGGCACAATCTTTCTAACTGTCTGACCAATTTTCAGTGCTCCCAATTTGACCACTTTCTGTCTTGGGTCTACAACTTCAACCTGAAATATACAATGACAATTAGATTCCATTTGAATAGAAATAATCACTATCTTTCTTTTACTATGTCAGAAGGTATTAAATAAAGTTTATAGAGCAATAATTAGAAACGCTATTAAGTATTCCGATGTCGTGGTCATTCTTTTATAAAATAGTTGTAACAAGTTTGTAAAGAAATTATTTTATCAGATGCTTAGTAGTAAAATCATAAAATATTACATTATCATCATCATCATAATCTCTGAAACTTTCTCACCAAATTGGATACTACACTGCATTATGGTCTAGAATTAAAAATTGATGTATCATTGCCGGGTACTAAAATTTAATATGATAATCTTTCTGTGCAAAAAGTAACAAGAAAAAACTTCTTGTCCAAATAGCTACAGGTATCAGTGAAGACATTCAACTGTAGAACTTATTGATTTAATACGTAAAAACGGAGTATGATAAATTTAAATACTATATTTCCCTTTATATGAATATAATAAATAAAGAAGTTTGATAAAAGCTTTGTGTCCGAACTTTTAAATCGGATCCAAGTCCAGTGATCTCAACATTATGTAATGATGCGCCGTTAACTACAAATGTAATTGTCTCCTTGTATCTGATTGGCTCTCTTGGATTGAAAGTAAATTTGACGTCATTGCATTGCTGAGGACTAATGATGCAGGCTTCAAAGTTATGATGAAGCCATTCAGTCGTTTCATTCAGGCAGCTTAGACTAAGAAGTGAAAAATGTAAAAATATAAAATAAAATACAGGATCAGTTTTACAGTGTATTATGATTGTCTAAAACCAATCAATATTGTTTCTCGTAAGTTAAAATAAAAAACCATATGATAATATATACTTCTTAATTCTTCAAATCAAAATTAAATCAAAATCTTACATTTTTCATAACATTTACGTTAATTCTTCCCATACTTCATACATTCATAATTTCTTAACTAAATGTTTTATTTCTCAAGATATTTTCAACATGTTGCAGCAATAACTTAACACTCTAAAATTCAAACATCTGATGAATTGATCAGCTAATGACTGGATCAATTTTTAGTCAACTGTTGCCAGCATTGCTGAGATTTTAAAGAATTTATTAAAGTATTAGTTTTGTTGTTGAAAGTATTCTTAAAAAATTCTTTATAGTGAAAAAACAAACATTATTAGTCATACAATTTTCTTAAATTGAATATATGGAAAAAACTAAAAAACAATAATAGGCAATTAACGGAGAGCTTATCAGACAAATATAACAGCTTGACAAGTAGTAGTTTAAATAATGCAATTTAAACTACTACAAGCAATAGTTTAAATCATGTAATAAACTAGCTAGTTTATTTGATTATATATAATAATAAATATCTACAGAAATTCTTAGATATATTAACAATGTATCAATTTATATCTTAACCTGATATCCTTAGTGTCGTTGTTACTAATTTTAAGGACAACTGACTGAGCCTGTATGCCAGCCTGATGGATGAAACATGCACCAAAATTATATGAAGTGAATGAAAAATGAATCCCAGGCATTACTCCAGTACCAGTGACAGTAATATTGTAAGTTGGTCCATGAACTATCTAAAGAAGCATAGACGGAAGATGATGTAAATGAGCAAAAACTTGCATACCAAGCTCATTATGTTAGCTTAGAATTTAATTCTAAAAATAATTTTACATGTTTACTGATATTGTCAAAACACATTCATTATTGTTATTTATCATTACTGAAAATAACAGAACAAATATACTTGAACAATAAGTATTAATAACTTCAGAGTAAACTATAACAAAAAAGACGGAAATTATAAAGAGCACCAAAAGAAAGTAAACAGCAGCAGAATATAACGCAAAGAAGAAAATTATTTAGCAAATTGTCTTAGGAAAATGCAGTGAGTCATCACTTAGCTTCTGCATGCCCAGCTTACAATATGTCACTAAATAACTTTAATCTGTATTATATAAATAATATCTCAAATATTACTGCCAATTTAAGCACTCTACTACAGGATACAACACGATAGCGATACAGTGAGCTCCATGGAAATCGAAACCGGTACTTTCAGGTCCGAGTCCGGTGCTCTATCACTTAGCCAAAATGAGTTTTTGACATAGAAATCAATTATTAACAAACCTGGAGACTGAGTTCACAGTTTTTAATGCTTCCAGCCTTCTCTGGACAAAATGTCAGCAGATTATTAATGTTGTCTCCTTGATTGACTGTACCACTCATTGGCTCAATGACAAGAAAAGGTTTCTTCTCTGACTGAGATAAAGCCAGATGATCTTTCAAAATCCAGTTATAATTGAAACTGTATTTGCCAAGATTTAAAATACTGACATTACGAACTGATGTCTCATGGATATCAACCTAAAATGACGTGTTTTGAGATTAAAAGAAGATTTTATACATGAATAAGTAGACAAGAACTTTTATACCCAAGTTAAAGAATTGAAATAAAATGACAATAATTTAATAACAAGAAAACACAATGAATTTATTTTAAATCAGTTTTAAATAAGAAATATTCACAAATCTGAAATTATACAGCAATTATGAACGGTATTACAAAGCTAAATACAGTAAAACGATGCTATATAAATCAACTAACATTAGTTCCCATTAATTATTAATCCGTATATTAAAACAGCGCTAACATTATTTATAAATTAATGCATCATCTACTCAAGAACAATAATCTTTAAGAATCTTAACACGATAATAATTATGTCATTCATTATGGCCTTTAACTTACAAAAAGTTTTCAACAGCTGAAAATACTATAAAAACATACTTTTCCAAAATTGACGCTGTTTTGTGATGTACTCTTGAACTCCTGTTCGCTCACACTGGACTGCTCATAAAGTACAACAGAATTCATTTGGTAACCTTCAGCTTTTACATTCAAAGTTAACGGATGAGTTTTTCTCTTCACATTACAAACAACATTGAAGTTGACTTCCTTTTCAGATTTTACAGTTAAGCGTACAGTTATCAGCAACCTAATTAAATAAATATAATTAGATAATCAATCAACATGTTAATCAAACACTTGAGAAAATGAAACCACCAATAAGAAACCATATAAAATTATTATACAAAAAATAAACTGGGTAGTAAGATTAGAGAAGATAGTGAAGAAGTACCTAGATTTTGGCAACACAGTTCCTCGCATTGGTTCTATGATGAGTTTTGATGAAAATCCAGGCAACTTACAAGAGGCCTCATCAAAGCTAAAACTGAACTGTTCGTCTTCATGATTTACAATAGTTGCATAATCAGTTGATTCTTGTCCTATCAGATCAAAGAGTAAAACAAACTTGTAGTTTTAAGAATTACATTAAATTGCTTGACTGTTCTAAAGTATTAAATTTGCACATTTTCATTAGTAAGTTTGAGAAATAAACTACTGTACGTTACTCAAAATGTGAATAGCCAACTACTAGTAATATTAGTATGAAATCTAGAATGCTCATATAATATTCAATTAAAAAATAGGTATTATTACAAAATATATCAAGACAACATAGATATTAATCAAGCATTTAAATGTTAATTTAATAAAAAAAGAAAAAAAGAGCACTGTATTTTTTCAAATTAGTCAAATTACTGTTATAGGTATGACAGTATCATAATACTGAAAGCCAGGAATTTATCTCTGCTAGCATCCAACACAATGCTGAACTAAATCTGTTTTGAATATTTTTGATAAAACATAGCAAAATCATGAAGTTAACTTAATAGTAATAGTAATAATCACTTCATTCCTCAAGTTTATTAAAAATATTTTTAAAGGGATGTTTACTGGGAATGGAATCAACAACCGTTAAAAATTTCAATCACTTTACACAGGTTTAAGGTGAAATAAAAAATATAGATATAAACAAGAAAACATACCAACTATTAATATAAAAATAACACGGAGTAAATTAAACTAACCAATCATAATTGTTCTAAAGTTGATATGCGACCTATCAAAGAACACATTAGGATCACGAGAATGCCCAACCAGTAGAAATGGAATAGTAATTGCTTGCTCAGGAATATCAAACCTCCAAAATGATTCAATAACTTCTAATGAGGACGGAATGTATTCAAATGTAATCTGTAATAATATAGGAGCGGTAACTTCAGTAAAATCTCAGTGTATATATTTTGAGTCAAACATTAAAAAGATGTGTCAAAGTTACTTTTTGTTTTAAAATATTATTCAAAAAGTTAGGATAGCTCATTTAAAATTACCTGAAATTATTGTTATTTTCTGTAATGTTTTTAATTTTAAAAAATAAATGTAAATGTACACTGGTAGAGGAGAGAGGGGGAGAGGAAGAAGCTTTAATTTTCAACAATTTCTAAGTATTTTTTTAACTGTGTCAAATTTCTTGTTATTCAGCAAATAAATGTTATAACATTATATAGTTTATCATCATTGATGGTTAGGCTGAAGAATAAAAAATATTGCGCAAAACTCGATAAAATAAAGCAATAATAACTTTCAAAAACATGTTTAACTACTACTGTAAAATAACTACAAAACAATATTACAATAAAGTATAAATTTATAAAAAATCATATTATTAATTGCAAATGCTAACTTGAGCAGTTTTTCCGCTACAAATGTCACCGCTCAGTGTACAGCAAGTGAACTCCGTCGTCTTTCTAGCATTCACCCCGTCTTCATTGCTCCATAAAAACGAATAATTATGATTCGTAGGATTAATGATCGCAAATGATTTGACGCATTTTAATCCGACACCGAGACATTCAATTTCAATGACGCGGGTTTTAGGATCAAGATTTACCCCGGCTGGTGCACCCCGGGGACCAGGAAGTTCTGGATTGCGTCGAGCGTTTCGGATGTAGTTAGAATCTTCGAGTTCAAAATGACAGTATGGCATGAGACTGCGTGCCTTAAGTCCGATAACAGGACCATTAATGTTTACTTCTAGATTTGGAATACTAGAACGAAAGATAGAAACAAACTTCGAATTGCGGTTTAAAATTACATCTCATTTTATCAATGAAAAATGATACACTATTAAAATTTTAATTTCTAGATAATTATTAGAAAAAGATTAAAAGTTAAAATTCAGTCTATTGCAACTTGATAAATGAAATCCAGTTTTTTAAAATTAAACTGCGTTCATCACTAATAAATAAAAAACAAGTTTAAAGCTGTATATATTTTACATACTGTACATAGCTGTACAAATTAGAATTTATTAAGAAATACTAAATTCATTGTTATCACAACTGCACAACTACAGACTTAGGATCTTTTCTTGTCCATGATAAATGTCATGTGTTTATAAATGAAATAATTGTAAAAAGAATTGCCAAAGATAATATTGCATATTGAAATAACTTCACACCACACATACTATAGCATAGCATGAAAATGTATTTTGTATTATAAAATTTATCCTTATAAAACAGAAAACATCTTTTTAATAACAGGATTAAAAGATATCAACTTAATACTATGTACAAACCTGCAAATAAGTCTTGCTGCGTATTCGCTTGCATCTAAAGGAGAAAATCTAACGACAAGCTGTGTTGACTTTCCAGCAGGAATTGATCCGGACTCTGGTTCAATGGAAAATGGAAGATAATCCAGAATACTCACTGAACCAGGTCTCACTTCATTAGATTCAACTATATGTGGTCGACCGGTCAGAGGTCGTGACCTCTCTGAACTCTGACCTGTTAGACTGTTTTCTGAGGCAGTGATAGGTCTAAGGGTCAATTCCTCCATTACTATCTGCCAGCTGTAGTCCAGTGAGACTGAGCCAACATTTTCTAACTGAAATCTAAGAAATCAAAAACGATTATTAATTAAAAATTTAATTCTTCAATTTCATTAATCGTCTTTAATTAATAAATTTTATATAATAAAGACAGTTATCTAACTACAAATATATCTGAATTAAGTATATCTTAGTACAATATTTCAAATTGTACAGCAAAAATCTGTACACAAGAATGCTTAATAATAAAAATAATGATGAAATATATATTACAGATAAATTTGAATATAAAATAATAACCTTCCAATCATATCTAAACTTATCAATATAATTTCTGACAATAAAAATATTTGAAAAACTAAATTCTAAAAGTTGAGATTTCTATAATATTATTTTCGAGCTATTTGTTATTTTACTAATTGAATTAAATTAAAATTATACATTTCGAGTACATATAATTTAGAATCTATTTATAATTACAAATAGATTCTATGCATATTTCTTTATTTTAATTCTAAATCTGTTTATTCATATGTTTATTCTATTAAATGAATAGAATTAACATATTCATAGAATAAAACAATGCATTTCTTCAATGATATAAAAACAACATACTGATGAACTCTTGATTGAAACATGAGGGTATCTCGGAAAAGTAAATTTTCTTCCTTGATGCTATATTTAGCAAAATCCGCTCTAGCTCTGATCAATAGTGAAACTATCTGACTGAATGCTGCTATTTCTTTGTACGCTGGTTCTGGCTCTGTTTCTATAATCTTTCTTTTAGAAGGCAAGGTTGCAGTAAGTGGCATTTGATTGGGAGAAGTCAATCTGTTAAAATTATCAGTTTACTGACTTTTTAAAATATAACGGATGCATTATAAAAAATGTTTTTAAAATAAAAATTTGGAAATGCAGCCAACAACATAACATAATAAAATAAGAATATTGCTTTAGTAGCAAATAAAATGGAATGACAATATTCAACAAAAGTGAATTTCATTTCAAATTCAATATATAATTATCCTAATAATGCAATAAATATCGGATTACTCGATAATCTTTAAGTTTTAAACAAAATGTAAATAATATTAATTATTTAAATATATATCAGAAAAAATTTAGTCTTCAAAATTATAAAATACTAATGAAAAATATACCATAAAAATTCTAGCATTTCTATTACGCAAATATTACTCTTGTACAGTAACAATGAAATTATTAAATGATTTTATGCTAAATATCAACACACTAGTTATATTTTATAACTAAAAAAACTGTAAATTTAAAATGAAGGAAAATAACTCGTTTAAAAAAGGAATAAAATATTTTATTAAAATTAAACTTAAGTGTAATTTAAAGCACAAACTCACCCATCAGAGCTTGATGGTGCAGTTCTCGGTACATCAACCCATCTAACTGTCTTCAGTCTATCATCCCAATTACTCTCTCCTTCAACTGATCTCTCCAAACTTATCTTAATGATCTTACACTTCACTTCTAGAGACTGGATATCCACTGGTTTACTTGATACGAATGTGACAGTCATATCTTTGGTGCTATAATACGTCAGATGTCCAATCTGAGGTGAAAACTTCAACTGCGGATGATCAGGCCAAGAGAATCTAATGATGTCCGTCTTAGAATGATTGTTCATTGAAAATGTTAAAGTACGAGACTCGTTTACAAAGCAGTCACCGAATTTGATTGAATTGCATAAAGCAGCTGAATGAACATATAAGCAAACAGGCAGTGTAACTAAGTAGTAAAATTACAAATAGATCTTTTTTTGAATCAAGATGTGTAAAATGTATCGAATCAAATTCATATTTTGTAATGTTTTTCATGTTAATTTATAGTGGTCTATTAAAAGTTAACCACCTCAACTTGCATTCTAAACTTTAATGCGATCCACTCAATAGTTTAAAAGTAACTATGGATGATGTTATAAAATAAATTGAGACACTTTATCAATACTATCTAGAATGAAAATAACCTAATGTGGAAAGTAATGGTTACTAATAACAAGCATCATCATTTAGTAAAATAAATTTGATGCACATTAATTAGAAAAGAAATCCAATTCCTTTTATATTTTGAATACCTAATCTCTTACACAGACTTTGTTATTAATCAGAAAATAATCTTTTACAGTTTTCCTTAGGCTCAATATTAAAATGATTTATAAATGAAATATTATTTCAAAATTTATTAATTTCAACTATCAGCAGTGTTCCTAATAGTTTAATTTAAACAAATATTCGTTAACATGCATCAGTTATGTAATAAAACTCTACCAAATTCTAATTATAAAGTTTATAAATATTTCATTAGAACAAAATCCCACCAGCAACATCATCCCCAGCCACAAATCCTTCCTCATAGTCACAAGCTGACAGATAATTCTGTGGAACTTCTAACGTAATCATATCCTCATAACCTTCACCCACAAGCTGAATTAACGAGTCATCATACTGGTTATTGACAACAGAAAGCATCAGCTGACCGCTCATTCGCTGCGTCTGATTGGCTGTAAATCGTACTTCAAAAGATGCTGACTCACCAACATCCAAGATAACAGTCGTTAGTTTTTTTTGCTCTTAAAATTTTAAACAGAATAAAAATGGGTATAGTTAATTATTAAGCTACGGAAAACAAAAATAAAGTAAAACTTTTGAAGATTTTGTAAATATAATAAATTTTAGCAAGAAGGCAATATTTTCAGTTGAAAAGATTACTTCTTTCAAAAACTAAATTTATTACACAAATTGTAGTGAAATATATTTATAACTACTTAATGACAGAGTAAATTGAATAATCATTTTTGTAAATAAATATAAATGTAAATAAAAACTAAAATTACGATCAAATAAAGCAATTATAAATTAACACAAAATTTAATTTAAGTCCATATTGATGATGATATCGATGAAGAATTGATGACAATTGTTTGCGATGATGATTCTAAATGAATGACTACCTTCATATGACACTGAAGATTCAAAGTTTCTAGATCTTTCTCCAAGATTGCAAACAGTAAAAACCTGATTAGGATCCATTAATCTAATATCCACCTAAAGCAAAATATAAAAAAGCAATAAAATTAAATTTAAAATATAACAGAATTCAATATAAAATCGTATTTGAAAATACATTATTAGCCCACATCATCTGTAACAAGCTTTTTCTTCTTCTACATTATCTAACAAACAGTTAAAAGATAAAAAAACATTATATGTACACAACACCAAGAAATTTTTGAACTAAAATCCAAGTATGTACTGACCTTCATAACTAATAATTTAGCACAATTAGAATAAAAAAATGATAGCAACTCTAACTAACAACAATTTGAAGACTTTATCCATAATTCCACAACATATTTAAATAAATTAATATATTACACATAGTATTTAATACAAATCTTGCAATCTAAAATAAATATTTGAATTTCTGTATACTTAAAACTGACAGTATGATAAATCAGCAGTTAAAATATTAATTAAAGAGTAGGATATTTAATTTAACCTTGCAAGTGAGGCTACCATCATTGACAATAACAACAGGCAGTGTTTGAATCCTTCCAATGATACTTTTCTTAAACAGAAGCAAAGGCTGACCTCTCTTATTAAGTACACTTGGCTTCGTGATGCTTATATGAGGAAGATTACCTTCACCAGAGAGTTCAAAGGTCAGGCTTCGACCTTTCGGTTGACTTTGTGGTTGAGTTTCAATGGATGCATCAAATATTGCATTATATGACTGAAGATACAAAGATTTAAAGTCAAGAGAATACCAAGTAATATAAAAATCAAGTTAATATAATTTAGCACTTAAGACAAAACATATACAAATGAAATAATAAATTTAAAAAACACCACAGTCAAAACCAGATACAGGATTTCAAGATGCGAGTTAGCAAATTTTCAGAGACTCTCTGCACCCTTTACCAAAGTGAATAATTAAATAGCCATATCTTCAAAATCATTCAAAATCTGTAAGACTTTCCAACTAGTATTAAATTTCTAAACTCATCATTGTAAAAAGTATCAATATATTTAAAGTTATAATTAACATTGTAACATTTGCTGCTAAAGCTCTTTAGTATAAAATAAAAAGTTAACAATAAATACTATATCAATGAAAATTCAATACCTGAATAGCTGCTGGACTGAATGTGACTGTGGCATAAACATGACTATGAGCTGAGATTTGAACTCTACCCGGTGACACTTCAAACACATCTGACTTAGATCCCTTCACTGACGACGTTTTAACAGAAAATACAACATCGCATGGAACTTTCTTGATGTTAACGATTCTAAAACGAGCGTTTGCTCTCGATCCAACAAGAACAGAAGTGAAAAGAAAGCGTTTCTCATCCTCTCCATAAATGCCGCCATTCTCTACTTGCAGGGTGTCCAACCCAAAAGATATGTTTTTGCAAATACGATGTTCCTCAAAGATTGAACCGATGTCGTCTGTGTTGATTGAAGGAATGCAGGCCTCAGCGAGAAGGCGATATAGGATGCCTGTTGGGTTGTCCTTGGGATTGCGACCAATTATATCAATGCTCAAATCCTTTGAGTAGAAAAATAAAATAAAAAGTATGTAGTATTGTGATCTGATGAAATGCAGTAGAGGAAATAAATTCCATAAACATTGAAACAAGTTAAAATATATGATATGATCAGAAAGTTATCTTGGAATTAGAAGCAAGTATTGTACTATTGTTGTCAAAGAGTTACACAACAGGAATTGTCTGTGTGTTTAAGTTTCAAATATAGCCTTTGTATAGAAATATTTTAATTATTTTACAAACCAATACAAATCAACACAAATTTCGTTTAGCTGAAGACGTTTATTAAGGAATATAACTATATAAAAAGACCTGATTGATAATGCAAAATATTCAAGAACTAGATAGACTTACTTCTTTTTGCAAATTATAACAATGAAATTAAAATATATTGTGATATAAAAATGAAAGTAAATTACAAACAAACCTCAATGGAAGCCCCCTGACTCTCTGATAAGCAGTCTACAGTGATTATCTGTTGGCTACCAGCTTGAATTGAACCAAAGGCAGGGTACACTGTGAACATGCCTACAACTAGCTTAATTTGATTGGTTGAAGTCGCTTCAGGCCTATAAATATAATGTACACAATAAAAAAATTAATCACAATAGTCAATTGTTGTAATATCTTTGTTTTTCTCGCTTAACACTTGACATCACCAAAGACGATGCCCCATATTGTGAAATAAATGCACAAAACTAAAAGATTATTTTAAAGAAAAAAAATATAGATTGTTTCTAAGGATGTTTATTTTCATAAGAATTAAAAGAAATCAAAAACAATTTATAAGAAACTAATCAAATCTACTAACTCAAAAAAACTATCAATTATTAAATAATAAATATAAACAAGTATAAAGAACAATATAAATCTAAATTTTTAAATAATATTTATTACTTGCTAAGAGGAGATCATAATTGCTGCACTGCAATCTATAAGCATCAAGTTTAGCAAAGTTGTAAAATCTTACTGATCTATAGATGATTTGCTGTTATATAATCGGAATTTTGAATCACATGCAAGCTTTGGTATATTTCAAAAGTGCAATGAAACAAAGAATTTATTTATCTAAACATTACAAATCTCATTGTTAAGAATGAATCCATTATTAAATGCAATAAATACCTTGTAGAGTCGTGTCTTCTGAATCGTGCACCAGATCTTATAGAAGCATTCTCCTCATTCTTTGTCACAAACTCTCCTCGTTGTTTCAATATAACACTGAAAATAAATTTGAGTAGAATATAAAATTGAGCACATTCACGATGAGAAATGTAGACAATAATAGTCAAATCTATTTGACACTGAAAATTACATAAATGTCTTTTATATTTTTTCGTATCATAACTAAATAAGACTATATCTAAATTAGTTTTTAAATTAAATACAAAAAACAAACCCTGATATAAATAGTTAATTCAATACACTCTAATAATACAATACAATACAATTAATACTATATTATACCTTAAAATAATACAATATTTATTATAAAAAGCAATGTTTCTAATGATGTTATTATTAATAATAATTATTATTATTATTATTTACTGTAGGTTGTCATATTGATAGATGCTTTATTACACAAATCATTTCATTTCATTTATCATTTACTGATATCATTTCAGTCCAATAGACTTGTTTTAGATTTATTATAGCAGTAAGTTTAATTATAAAAACTCAAATTAGTTTCATTTTGGTTACGTAATATTGCTTAATTACAGAGATTAGCTCATTTAACGAATGATGCAGACTACATTTAGAATTAAAAAAGCTTATATATGGCCAAATATTTAAGAAAATATTTCGCATTTAATTTAAATGCCAATATGATTGTAATATTCTAAAAACTATAGTATATATGATGTAATATTAACCCTTTTGAAAGCTTGCGATCAGGTGACACAGTAGCAACAGTTTTCAGTTCAGGTTTAATATACTTTGTGATGGCATACTTTAAATCAAACTTTTGTCCTTTATTTTCTATGATAAATGATCGAGTCTTTTTGCTGTTAACCAAAAGTGCCCCAAAGTTGATATCATTTTCTGGTGAAATGTTGTATCTGAACAAAAAACATAACAAAAACAGAATTTATTAACAACCAATTTGAATGAATATACAGTATTATTTTTGCATATAATCGTTAAAATTGATATCTGAAACTCGAATATATAACTGATAAAATTGCACAAAAGGAGTTCAAAAATTTTTACAGTTAAATTACAAATGAGAAAATTTTTAAAGCAATATAAATGCACAAAATCAATTCGAAACTATCTCAAAATAAACTATCTGTAAATGCTAATAAGACAAATATTGTGATAAGAAACAGTTAAAAGTAGTACTTCATGAAGTGTCAATAAACTAATTTACTCATTTATTATTGTAAATTTAAATAAATGTGACACCTATGATTCGTCACAAAATATGTCAATTTAAGAATAAATATATAAATGAAATAGTTATAAATATCAAACTCATAAAAATATACAAGAAAGCTAAAAATTAAACACACAAATAGATCTTACTTGACGAAGACAGACTGAACTGAGACTTTAACAGGAATACTTGCTATAGTTTCTCCACCGCTTGCAATATTGGGCTCAATGACTTGACAGTGTAGGATGGGTTCATCCTTGATGTTAAGTTCACGTTTTGAGCGGAAACTGACTTGAAGTTGCCTGGGTCTCTCTGTGGGGGTCAGTGAACCGCGTTGGTTTTCTGGGGGAACGATTGAAAACAAATCACAGATGTTTTGTGGGCAGTTCTTTGTCGGCTCAAACGTAAATCTAAGCATTTATTGAGATAATGCTTATTGAGATATTGAGATATCATTATTACGTCAACTGAAATATTGATAAATGTTCATTAATTTTGCATTATTTAATTTGTGTTAGCAATGTTTTACTATTGTCTATAATTGATATTACGGCCAATTGTGTACTGAATTTGGTGTTTTTTAGAATAAAAAATTAACTTTAGTAAAATGAAATTATTAATTAAATTACTTAGAGCTAAGAATTAACTTACGCATAAGAGATATCATATTTTCCTTTGTTCTTTACTGTACATATTTGCTTCGCTTCGTCAAAAACACGAATGACATCAAAATCTATTCCACCATCAGCCCCTGCAATATTAGCACATGTTAATAATCGAAAAATTCTAATAAATTTAAATAAACTCTATGATTTTACTTAGATACTAAGAAAAAACAGATAACAAAAGAATTAGAGAAAAAAATAAACCCAGAAAAAGCTTATATTGAAAAATAAGAGGGATACTTCAAACCATGTCCCATCAAAACGGCCCCAACAAAATGGCCCCGACTTAATTCTAACGGTTATGGTGGGAGTTAGGAGTCGGGTTAGGGTTAGATTTGATGGTAAGGTTAGTTCTAAGCTTATGGTTAAGTTTAGGATTAGTCAGGCTTAGGGTTACAAAACAAGTTGACGGGGTCGTTTTGTCGGGTTAATGTATTCGGGGCCATTTTGTCGGGGTACCACTTAAAACGAATAAAATAAATGACTCAAACCCTTTGGGAAACTCATGTCCAATGCAACGTCATAGCCCTCAGCATGTACTTGAATGTTTTCAGTTTGAACCAAACCAACAATATTATCAACATCTGATATCTACGCAAGAAAATTAACCCAGCAATTATTCAATTATTATATATTACTGTACATTAAGAAGTGTGATAATATTTATCGAAATATTATAAAATATTATAAAACAGAAATTAAAAACTAAACTACAAAAAGAATTGAACTAAATGCCAAAATATATTTCAGTCATTTTAATTTTAAACAAAATAAAAATTAAAAAATGACCTCTATTCTTATGGATCTCTTAGCTGTTATAACAGGTCTCAATGCTCTGAAGTAAGCGTGCAGTGATAACTCAGACTTAGCAAGAACAACACCACTCTCTTGTGACACAGTAAAGTCCTCACCAAGATTATCCAGTCCAGTCAATCGCCAAGCTACAGGCAGCAGAGTGGGATTCTTCAGAATAATTGTTTTTGTGTCTTTTCTAAATAAATGAAAATAAAGTAACATTTGCTTTATTAGAAGCTTTAGTTAATATCACAAATGAACAAATGTCTGTCATTTAAAAAACTCTCATTTAAGGATGGAAGAGAGTCAAAAGTAAATAAATGAATAAATAATCAATGTATTTTAATTTAAATAGATTTTTTGCCCTTGAATTAAAAACTGACTATACTATACAAAGTGGCTCTGACAAATCTGCCCCAACAGTTAATTCTTAGGGTTAGAGCTGGACTTAGAGTTCGGATTAGAGCCTCGGTGAAGATTGGGTTATGGTTGTATTTCCTGTTAAGTTTAGGGTTAGGGTTATTAAATAAACTGAAGGGGTAAATTATCAAGTAAATATATTGGGGGTAGATTTATTAAGGTACCATTATCAACTAGAAAAACTTATCAGAATGGACTTTTGCATTCAATCTAAGTCACAATTTATCTTCAAAACAAATATATTCAACATTCTGTTAATATAGCACCAATTATCCTACCTATGCAACAGTACTCTGTCAAAATGAAGCACTTTTTTGTCCAGTTCAAGTTCAGGTCGAACTCCGTAGCATTTGATTTTAAATATAACAGGCTCTGGATTTTCTTTAATACAACAAACAACTGAATCTTCAAACACACCTGAAGATTTAGGATAGGCCCAAACAGTCAACTCCTACAAATAATTTATTACTCACAGTAGCAGATAGTAGATAATTATTAATCAATTATGTACTTTAGTAGTAATTATATTTTTTGACACCATCTTGTTATTTTTCAACTGCAATGATAACCACAACAACGATAAAAAATTATAAGTAAATGTTAGATGTTAATCATTAAAAACTGAACAATAGTTTTTAGTATAAGATTTTTATATTTACTTGCTGTTGTGTTGGTTGAAGTGTCATAAGCTGTGGATCCAGGATGTAAGTGTCTTCTTTGATATCATGGAGAAAAGAGAAATTAACTTCCACAGGAAGTGGACTTGAATTGAGAATAATTAGTTGCTGCATATTTTCAGGGTATCTTCCTTCTTTGTATCTAAAAATCAATTCTAGTGTTTTTATCATTTATAATATATTATTTCATAAATATAAATTAAGAACTAATAACACTGAATATAAATGTAAGAGAAAGTCTACAATCATATCCGTTAGATCAAAGAACAACATCTTTTAAATTTCTGAAGTTATTAAATAATAAATTCAATAATTATTAATGCAAATGAATATAATACAAATCATAATTTAAGTTTAACATAATACTGGATGATTGTATTCGCACATGAAATATGTCTCAGAAAGACATATAAATTTAAGCATCATATTCAAGGGTGCAACAAATTAGTGATACATTGAAAATTCACAGGAATCCAACCCGGATCTGTAGCCTCCAAGTTAAAAGTCTTACAATTTCGCTAACAAACTTCGACTTAATAAAATAAAAGATATTAAAAAATTATAGTATATTGTACCTATCCCTTGATTTCCCAACAAGTAAAGGCCCAAACTCAAATGTTTCTGAATTAACAAGATATTTTTTGTATACAATCTCATTCGCTGGGTTTGCCTTTATACGACGAGGAAATACAATCCTGAATTAAAGAGAAAACTTTCAACATAAATTCTACTGACAGTATAAGTTATGATATCCTCTTAAATTGAGGTGTAACAAGCTAAAAGTCAACTTTAAGTCGTAAAGCAACTTACAAACCAACCAACTTCATTCAAGTGATAAATAATTTATTGTGTACTAAACAAACTTTATCAAATAATTGCATTTTTAAGAAGTACTAGTTTCTTTCAAATAAAATCACTTAAACCCTAGATATAAATATGAATGACCTCGGTTCTCTGCTTATGATTGGGAAAGCTGCAATTCCTCTGCAATGAAGTTGATATCTTCTCTTAGTTCCAACAATCTCAAAATTAAACGTCTGATCAAATTGTCCAGAATCTTCTGAGGAAAATGAAAGTTTTAGTGTAATCTCACTTTCAGCTGGAATGACCCATCGATGGATTCTAATAAAAAAAAATTAAAAAATAGTATTAGACATTTAGTTCAGTTATCATTTGTAAGAAGCTATGTTCTGTTTTTGATCTATAAGGAGCAAATCCGGTTCTAAATATACTTTACTTGAACTTTATCTAATTATTGTCCTTGGGCATGAATGCATGTGAAAAGAAATGCATCACACTGCTAGACTGCCTTGTCAGAGATGTAATTATAACTATAAACAAGTAAACTTCATTTTCTCAATGAGTTTGTCAAAATATTGATGGAAAATTATGCAGAATTTTACAAAAAATAAATTACATAGCACTTCACTAAAACATTCAATTTCTGAAATTTACAAAGTGGGTTATAATTAAAGGAGCCAACTTTATTCTTTAATAACTATGGATTATTTAAAGCAATTTATTCCAAATTTTACACACTTATTTCAGCACCAATTCTATAACGTTCTGACAATTTTTATGACATTCGACCAAGAGACTTCAAAGATACGAGTAATTTAAATTTGGTTGCGAAAAATCACGTCAACCAAGCTGGCGAAAACGTTAGACCGTGAATACTTCGTTAGCGGTGTTTATTCTGCAGTGTAATTGTGTTGCCAGTAGCTACCAGATAAACAAATTAAGAGTACATTACAAATTATTGTCAAGGATAATAATACCACAAAGTTTCATTATGATTGCTGGTCGACCACTGGTCATTCTGAAACAGTTCAAATTGTGTGTTCAAACTGACCGCCGTTAGAGCGAACACAAGCAAGCTTTCGCCACTACTCTTCCTCCGTGACAGCGATTTAGTGAACAACAATACTCTAAACATATCGAGTGAGCGTGTGTTATTATGACATCACTTCATTAAATGGCAGAGTCTTTTCACAACAAGCGACACAACGATATAATGATTCTAACGTTTTTGCCAGCTATGTCGACTTGATTTTTCGTTACCAAAATTTTAATTGCTCGTATCTTTGAAGTCTCTTGGTCGAATCTCATAAAAATTGCCAGAACGTTTCAGAATTGATGCTGAAGTGTGTGTGTAAAATTTGGAATAAATTGCTTTAAATAATCTAGAGTTATTAAAGAATAAAGTTGACTCCTTTAATTATGGCCCACCGTGTAATGCTCTGTCAAAATGACTGTCAATTTTTTCCATCACTGAATAATAAAGAAATAAAATCCAACCTTTCAAGTGGTTCAGGCTCTAGTGAAGTCGTACACACCGGTGTTGTCATTCGTGCAACAGAAGTACGTCTTACACCACCGCGACTGCGAGTTGCACTTGTTCTTCTTCTTCGTTCCTTTTTCTCGAGGTCCTGGTGGATCTTGGACACTTTCTCGCCACGTTTTCCGGCTTTCCCAGTTATCGGAGTGAGGTATTCCTTTCGATCATCCACTGTGGACTTGGTGTCTTCAGTGTCGTGGTCAGGAGTCTTGTTATCTTGAGATGATAAGCTGATTGAAAATTACTTTTACAATTCTATACATTTAAAAGTTAACAAAATCTATACAAAAATGCAATATTGTTAATTTTATATATAAATAATAAATAATAAATTAATTAATAATAAATTATGATGCCACGAATAATACAAGAACAAAAAAGAGATTCATTTATCCCAAACAAAGTACAAAAAAAATTTAAATAAAGCTGCAAAGAGATTCATTACAATATAAACTAAAAGCAAAGACAGCACAACAAAATATAAATATATTCATAACTTACGTCTCTTCGTGGACTGGAAATATGAACTGATAGTGACCTAATTCATTAGACGCAAGCATTTGACGCAACACAGGAAACCGTATAACAGCAAAAGTTGCAGGGGGAGGAATAGGAGGACCTTTTGGTCCAAGACCCAATCCATCTAATACCTAAACAAGGTATTAATTTCATTTAAGCTCATAGCTTTTTATCAATTAATGTCATATTTGTAACATAGAGGTTATTTACATATAGATCAAATATTCAGTTGTAAAATATCAATATTCAATCACAACAAAAAGCTAAGAAAGTTACTAATGATGGAAATTTAATTTTCAGAAACACAGTAATGACAAATATGATCAAGCCAATTAGAGAGTAAAGAAGCAAATTTAGATAACAATCACAAAAGTAAGCCTACATCATCAGCAGCTGGCAATTTTTCTGTTTCTAATACACGCTCATAAGGTGCAATGTGTCTGGTTAAGTTACAGTCTATCTGCAGGTGTGGAATGCCTATTCCTTCGGCTAAACGCTTCTCTTGTTTTTCTGCATCAGTCAGTACTGACTCCTGATGATCTAAGTTGGAATCGTCTAAGCTCTTTTTGAAAAAACACAAAGTTAACAGTTATAGAAACAAAATCCAATCATAAAAAATTCAAATTTCGAAATAGAATATCATTCGTGAATGATGTTGAAGATGCAGTAAAGTTGATTACAGTAGCTAGCTAAAAGGTGTAACAAGTCTGCATACATTTCTAGCTAAATGGGTTCTAAACATTAGACTTTTGGATAAAGTTTTCTAAATTAAAATCATACTTTTTATACATGATTTTATTTTATTGATTTTAGATAAATAAATCTAACCTCTTTATCTTTGTTTCTTTCTCTGCGTTCTTCACGATCCATTCTGCCTTTATCGAATACTGGTAAATAAAACAAAATATATTAACTTCAAGCAAGCATAGGATCGCATTGAGGTAAAATAAGCTCACAGAACAGTAATGGATTTCTTATATAGTTGAAATTGATTTCTCTAAATTGTAATAATTACTTTTAATTTAAGAAATAGATTAACCTGATTTCTTAGTTTTTCTTGCAGCTGTCTGGCCATGAGGAAGAGCATCGAGTCCATCAAGTCCTTCCATTGAGGCAGCTATATTCACTGCACCCAAAGCTCTCTCCCAAAAATCAAACAATCCACTGACATCTTTTATACTATGCTCAAATGCTTGGAATCTGTCAAAAATAAATCATTTAACAATCAATTATGGTATACAAATTACAAGAAAAGAAAATGAAAAATAAACAAGAATCAGAAATAATTAAATGATACATGTTCTCAGAAATTGACAGAGTGAAGAAAAGGCAGTAAACTTAAATGCAATAAAAATTTATGAAATAATGCTAATATTTATAAATTTACACCTTAAATAGATTATTACAAGTTATTGTTAATTCTATCAAAAAATGTGCATTACCTTATCATCGAGGCTTACGATACAAAATAGACAAAATAGAAACGTTTATAGAAAATAGAAAAGTCATGATTCAATCAAAATTTAACCATGCGCATTAAGCCATAAATATATCCTTTTAAAGTGTAAATTTCTAATAACTTGCATTATTTCATTAAACATTATTGCATTTTGTTACTATATGAGAAATTGACTATTTTTCAATTATTTAGATTCCAGAAGTTTTACACTTATTGCATAGAATATCAAAGCTAAAATAAAATCAACTTCTTGCTTTTCAAGCTTCAATAACATAATCGTAATATTACCGCTGAATAAGAATCACTTCAGAATCATTCAAGTTCTTGTTTGCATCATTTATGTCAGTTTCTCCGAGCTTATCATCTTCTTTAATTTTACGCATGGTCTTTATTAACTCCTGACTTGTCTGCAGATCATCAGCTTTTGTTAATTTTCGTTTCCTAACAATCAGAGATGAGTAGAAACACAAGCAGAAATTGTAATTTACAAACTAACCGGAAGAGCATAGCGAGGAAAATGTACTTGTAGTGTAGTTTAATTGTGATATCACAACTGAGTTTAATATACAATTGACTCTAATAATTGATCATGGTAATCATTTGACTATAAATTTGACTATACAGTATACATTCAAATTTTTTCTATACAGCTGCAAGCAAAAGTCTAAGACATAGCAAAAGTCTAAATTTCTCTCATCAAAATAATGAATCTTCTTAAAGTTAAATTGGTTCAACTTGAAATTAACTGCAATCATAAAAATTGTAAAGAAAGTTTTAATTAATTAATATAATTCAAACTTAATTAAACTACTATGGAAAACAATAAAAAAATCACTTTTCCAATGTCGATTCAGATCTTTCCACAGACTTGTCCACAGCATTTTCTATTGATTTCAGCTCAACTACAGACTGCTTCTGATGAACAACTTGCTCAGCGAGATCCTGAGATTTCTTCGGCTCAAGAATTTTAGAATGTTTCACTTCAGTGAGAGGCTTAGTAGCAGTTTGACTTTTCTTAGCATCTTTGGGGGTTGGCTTATCAGTAGCCCCACCCCCCATAGCTGCACGACGACGTCTTCTAGCGAGTCTGTAGAAAGTATAGGCTGAGTTGAAAACTGGCAATAAATAAATGCTTGACAGTTAATGTAATTCGCTAAGTTCTAAAATAAACCATAATAAATTAATAGAAACTTATTTAAAAACAGTTAGAAATTTCTTAAATCTAACTTTTCATCTTCTAAACGTTTTGCCTCTGCAATAAGTCGTTCCTCTTCCTCCTTCTTTTCTTTAATTAAGCGCTCTGCATATTCTCTAAAATTCAGATCGGTTTTATTATTAGTTACAAAACTAGTGACAATGCACTTTACTCATTAATTTGTTTTACAAAATAAGAATAAATCATACAAAGTATTTCTGTGTTAAATAAAGAAATAGTATTTCTATAAAAAGATAATTAAAAAGAAGATCAAAATTTGAGTATCATACAACGATATTAAAAAATAAACAACTCATTTATAAATAAATACTAAGTAAAATAAGTTTTTCATAATATCTGCAAATAAATTACCTTTTGATTTTTTCTTTTTTAATAATCAATCGTTTATCGTCAACAATCTTACGTTCAGTTTCAGTCAAAGCGTCATATTCATCTTCTGACATTTCAGCCAGATGGCGCAGCTCTTCATCTCTTTTTTCTTTGTCTTCTTTTTCTGAAAAATTACAAAAACACAAAATAATTATCATTTTCACTACAACTACGCCTATCATTAAAATCATCGACACACAATCAAAAAACATAAAATCATTATTTGAAATACTACTGAAATTAACATTATGACTGTTACAATTTTTGAAGTCATTAAAACTCTCCTAAAAATTCAGAAATGATAAAATAAGAATTGAGTTGAATCCAAATACATCAAATAATTCCAGAAATAATTCAAATTTAAGAGTAAAGATAATTTTAACATAATTTCTATCGCACCCTTTTTAATTTGGGCTTGTACATTCTCCTCTTTAACAGTATTATGGTCTAACTGGAGTGTGATAGAGAAAATATATTTTCTGTTATTGATAGCTTTGAGCACATGCAGCGCTGAACTGTGAATATTGAGAGTAAAGAGAGACTCTAGGCCATCAAATATTACTCCATGAAGGCAATCAGGCATCTAACAAAATTAATTAATTTCTTGAATAAAAAAGTAACATATTACATAGTACAGATAATCACAAAACAATATCTAAATCAGTGCTCTGAGTTCAAATATATTATTTGTGGTATATTGTTTATTCGGGGTGACAAATCGATTAGCATATGAACTTCAATAATACATTTTTTATCATTGAATGATCTTAATTTATTGTTTGCTGTTTAAGTAAATGTCACTTTCTGATGAAACATAAATCTGATTAGCTACAGATTTTTACATTAAATAAATAATTCACAAATTCTATATAGTATAGAATCCATCTTATGTTGAATAATATAAAAACTATGAAACAATGGTTTAAAGCAATCTAATAAAGTAAAAAATAATAAAATTAGTAAAGTAAAAAATTAAAAACGTAAAGATAAATAATGAAATCTTAAAGCTCCATGCATATTCGTTTTTTAGAAACTTAATAGGCAAAAGAATTACCTTGACCACAGCACCAAACATACATGTAAAAATATAACTGTCTACAAATACCTGAAGTCTCTGAGCCAGTAATTCTACCATAACTTCATCCGGAAGTACAACGTTGGCTAAACCGTCATCTCCGGCAATGCTAGTACTGATACTTAGAAAACGTTGTCGCGGACCCTGAAGAATGCGTAATTAAAACCAACGCGGTAAACTAAGCAAAATATCAATAATATTAAAGTAAAACTCTGATGCAATTCTAATAATAACATTAAAATTAACTCGACTCTAACTCTAACTAAATAAATTTGTAGATATTTCTTCCATGTTTATTTTTCTGTCAACTATTTACATAGGCCTATATCTAATAAAATATAAATTATTTTAAAGAATTCATTTACTTAATATATTTTTTTTTTTAATTTTTTTTAACAGGTTGGCACCTTTATTTCAAAAATATCAAAGATAGTATAACAATTAGATAATAACAATAACAGTTAAGCAAATTAAAAGAATGAGCTATATATTCTGATATTGAATTATTCTTGTAACTGTCCTGTTGCGAGTGACTTTAATTTACCGCGCATTTAAACTGAATTACCCGTCATTCATATTTAAGCCAATAATAAAACTCATTTTATTATTACAGCCCGAGTAAAATATAAAAATATTTTATACAGCTTATAATTTATCTCATAATCTAATACAAGTAAATATCTATTGGTAAAACCTGATTGTGCTATCTCCAGTTTATAATAAATTTTACTAAAACCTGGTTTGTGCTGTCTCCAGACATGCTAGCCGCTGCAGCAAGCGCTTTAGATGCATGATGTCTGTCAGGCTTGTTTACTTTAAAGTCTGACACTGTGCTGCCCTTTCTATTCGTGTTTGAGACGCTACTGTGAGCCACTGACATGCTGCCTGAGGCTGTCAGTCCTAAAATAAATAATTCATAATAAAGTCTGTTTTCTGTATTATCAACAACATTTGACAATAAAGATAAAAATATACATATGACACCAGTGACAGATTTAAAGGAGTGTAAATATGTACTGATTCTCTATATTCAAAATATTTCTCAATAATAGATTAAATCATGTAATAATTTTATATTATGTTAACATGATGTCATTACAAGCACTTGACACTGCAATCCAATTATATACCATCATGAATTATGTGCCTTATGAGTTTTAACTTATCCACACAAAAGCAAAACAGTTTTGAAAGTAGTATAAGCTTCATAAAATCTGTTACAACGCATTAAAACAATAAATAGTTAATAGTCTAAATCTCAGTCTCATGCTCATATACTGCAAAATATTTATATTATCAATAATATAAATGTCTCCTCAAGATAAATACGCTCCCAAGCGAATACGCCCTTATCTAATACCACCCTCTTTCTAAGCCAATAAGCACCATAGTCCATACTGATAACCTCTATTGAATAAACCCTAAGGCCAGTCTCCATATGGCCACTATCGCCAATATTGGCAAGATGGAAATTTAACCATAATAAACTTTCACTTTACTTAAACGTACTGACCTGCGCCTTGAGTATGCGCAGTCACAGCTTCTAAACTTAAATGCGGCTTCCTTTCATCCTCGTCTCCTTCCGTCACTTTAGTTTGTTCTAGTCTTAGTCTCCAAGCAGCCTCCATGCAGGCGTCCCTGGCACGCTGGGCTGCTGGCGTGCGGCCGTTAGTAATAGCCTCAAGCACAACACTGTCTATGGTCAACACTGGGGCCTGGTAGCGGCCAGCTAGCAGAGTGGCAGTGGCAGTCTTGCCTGAGTGGTAATATAATATCCGTTTACAATTTTATTTGAAAATCTTCTTTTCTAAACATAATACTTTCTAGTCTTAAATATAAATAGATTTATTTTCTTTACATACATATTTAATTTTATCTGTTGTATTATTACAATATAAAATCATACATTCAATCAAAATTTCAAAACATCTTAATAGAATCACTGTAAACAGATAACTTAGTTTCATTTTGCCTAAAACAACTTTTGTTAAATTTCTGTGAATTTATTAAATGCAATTAACAACAATTCATCATTAGATTATTATTAATTGTATTTTGATGAAATATTTAAAGTGTAAACAATAAATAACCTTAGAAACACAAAATACTTTGACTATAGTTAACTAATAAGCAAAGTCTATAAAAGGTTAAATGACAATTACACACTAATCCATAAAAATATCAATTTGATCCATTCCGATTACAATTAAAATTCAGCATGCATATTAATTTATCATATTCTACATGTTACATAAAAGGCATACCTGATAAAGGTGCTCCGTGGACAATGATAGCGATCCCTCGTTGATTGCGCGCAGCTTGACCATCAGATGAAAGATCGATACCAAGATGACGTGCGATGGCAGAAGAAACTGGACTCATTTCTACAGTAGCGCCTGGTGGCAAGTCAGCAACATCACCTGAATGTAATAAAAATAAAACAGAATATAACAGAATATAAAAGAAAATAACAAAAATATAATAGTTTAATCAAATAGAAATCAAAGAATAAAACGTGACAAAAAGATTATAGCTAAATGTAATATAAAGATACAGCAAAATACAGCAAAAAATATTAAACAGAATAGAATGAAAAGCCACAGTAAATCATGTGCAGGAAAAAATATAACAAAATAACAGACAAGAATAAAAAAATTGTAAAAAATAAAATGTATTAAAACGTATTTTATATGCGTTTTATATAATATATAAATAAAATAAAATAGATATAAATAAAGATTAGTACAAACATTTTGTAAAATGTCAATAATACTGTACCTTTTAATAACACATTAAACAATGTACTTTTAATTAAATATTCCTACATTTAACATTAAATAATTCAATACATGTAACTGTTAAGAAAAGACAACAGTTTACCTTGTCCTAGTGTCAGAGAATCATGACTTGCTAGAATCTTGTCCACAACGTGTTTGTTGTCATCAGGATATCGCGGTGAATGACGTTGCAATGGTAAGCTAACACTTTCTTCTGTGCGTATTGTTCTGCTACCTACTGAAAACAAGTAATTTGAATGCATTTCAAAACATTGCATTAATACTGTAATTTTAACAAAACCGAAATGGGCTGCTCAGATTAGCTACAGTCCGATTAAAATAATTACATACATACCGTGTAATAGTATATTATATGAGTATACATGATATACAAATATTTTAATCTAAATGTTTTACTCAATATATAAAATTGCCAAACAAATGTTGCATAAGAATAAAACGTTAGTAAGAATAGGTTGTAACCCAAAATCAACCCCATTAGCGCTTAAAAACTAAAAAGTAATTTTCATTATTAGAATTAAAGATAGGGTTATGGTTAGAATTACATTAGAGTTAGATTTGGGTTAGATTATGCATTACTAGAATATCTCACAGTTTTCTGTGAGCAACATTATACAATCTAAAAAATTCTAATAGCCCTGGGAAATTTTAAAATGTCCCAATAAAGAACTGACTCAATTTGAATCTCCTGCAATAACAGTATTTAAGTTTAAGATTATAATTGTAACAATTTATTCTTTCAAAAAATGAATCCAAAATATCATTTAAATGATAATATCAAATAAGTTGAAATTTAATTACCAAGATCTATCTGTTCCACTCCCTCTAGTGTCGACTCAATGGATTTCTCTTCTTCTTGCTTTGCTTTCTCTGTCTCTGCAAGCTTACGAAGATGTTCTTGATAAAAGTCTATCAGTTCTTGAGGTAGTTTTTCAGTAGGCAAGCGAGGAGGAAGCAGCAACATATTGAACTCATCAAATCCTTTCATTAAACTTAGAATCTAGTAAGGAGATCAATGAATATATATTTACTTAATGGAAACTAGTTTATTGTATTAGCTGATATTTTCTAAATAATAAATTAAATTATTTTGAATAAATAAACGTTACAAAACATCAGTATCATGTTAAAAAATGACTATGTGCAGGATAAAAATATGAAAATTAATAATGATATCAGAAAAAATTATGAGATCAATCATTTGAGGATTTAAGGTAAAATGAGGATTCAAGATCAAGCAATAAAAAAAATCAATAAAAGTTTAACGTCTGTTTAACCGTCGAGGGACGATGTCGCAGACGTCCCTCAGTATCAGGAAAGACCAC
>JAQIXG010000217.1:0-38659 GCA_034700105.1 Oconnorella tubifera
CCCCTCCCACCCATAAATGGTATTCTATCCCCCCCCCACCCACCTCTAGACCCCCTCCCATGCATGCCCCCATTATAGCCGCAACTATCGGCTTTTTGCTGTCTTCCATTTGCTGCAACACTTTCTGTCCATCAGTTGATATCTTAAACGCTTCATCTGCCGTCTTGCAAGCTTGCAACATACTAATTATAATTAAAATAAAACACAAGCAAATAACATTAAATTGATTAAATTTTAATTCAATTAAATTGAATAATTAATATAATGAAGCATTGGATTTATGGTATCGTTAATGGAATTTTATTCATTTTTGCAAAAATTAAATTAAGCAATTTTTGAAAATCAGAAATTTAAATTTTGTATTTATTATATGTGTTCGAATATTGATAATAATAATTCAATACTACTTGAATAAGGTACTTAAATACTCAATAAAAGTTTAAAGTTTAAATAAGCATCTAACACATCATTCTCATTATTTGATAATCCATGGCATTAAACATAATATTTTTTTAAACTAAATTCAACACAGAATAAAATGTTGATGATCTATTTTTCACAATATTTAAATTTCATAAAATAAAAAAGTTCCTAAAATGCACACGTAGAATGTAACAAAAATGAAATCCTACTTTATGTCCGCCCCAGCAATGAAACAGTCTGGCTTGGAAGAAATAAGGACCACAGACTTGACCCTGGGGTCACCAGACACTTGACCCATGACCTCTTTGAACTCACTCATTACAGCAAAGTTCAAAGCGTTCACCTTCACAAATGAAATCAATTTTAATATAAACGAAATTCACTCTCACAACTAAATTTTAAGCGCTTATTTAGTTAAATTAATTACTTAAATAGCTTTAATACGATTCATCAACAAATTCAATCATCTTTGAAATTATATTAACACAGATTCTTACTGTTAACTTAAATTTAGTTATCAGAGATTCTTACTGTGTGAAATTCAAATTTCAAATAGTAATAGTCCAGATAAAAATCAGTTACTGAACTGCGTTAAAATCATCGCTTGGTTTCGTCACACGCTTCATTCAAAACATTAAAATCATCTTTTGACTTTGTATACGCGACTGCGTTACATAATCATTGTCTTTCAATCACACCAGTGTATAATACGGTAATCTTATAAAAAGGTAATTAATGACTTTCAACTTAATTATATTGAAATGTATAAAATGTCCACTATCAATAGCTCTTCATCTAAATCACCCCTATAATCTTACCAAATAGCTAAAGGAGCATTATAATTATAAATCAATAGTACTAGTAAAGCTTCAATATTTATTATACATTACAAAACTTGTCAAACTGAAATATATTATAATAATATTAGCGATCAAGGACATTATAATCTCATTAGAAATTATTCATTTCTTTCATTTTCAGCTTAAACCTTATCTTTTTCCACCATAGATTTTTCTTTTTTTACAGACTGATTTCCCGGTTAAATGGTTTTCTCTCAGTTGATGGTTTGTCTTCACTGCTTGGTTGGAACATGTGTGGTCTTTCCTGATACTGAGGGAAATCTGCAACATTGTCCCTCGACGTTTAAACAGAAGTTAAACTTTTACTGCTTGATTGATTAGAGTAAAATGATATTACAATAGAAAAAGAAGAACCTTTCCAGGTGAATCAAATGTAACAACACCGACATCTCCTTTAACTGAATACTTTAAATGTTCACCTAAAAACAAACCATATAAAATAAATCTTAAATATAATTTGAAATTATTTAAAAAAATGAATTTTATACATTTTCAAGCATTAAACATTATTAGAGACAATGTCATAGTTGGAAGTTTTATAATAATTGATTAACATTAAATATCATTATTTATTGAATATTAAGGACATTGAATAATTCAATGAAAATAAAACTGAAGTTATTTTACCCTGCATCTTGCGTGATGTAGAAAGAAAACGTAATCGACTAAACAGTGAAACTGTAACACACATATAATAAGAAATATTAATTTGTTAAGTTATTTAGAAGATACTTAAACTTTAAAGTAACTTTCTCATGCCCTCGAAATAACATTATAGTATGCTGATCCAGAAATAAGTTTTCAAAATTATTTTGGGTTAGAATCATCTTGACCTCAATCAGTGAATATCAAAAGATATATTTAGAACAACCTATATGCTATATTTAGATACGACCGCATAAATCAATTACAGAATGGCAATATGAAACTCATCCGCATTTCATGCAATACCTTTTTAACACTGCTTTTGGTCAAAAAAAATCTCACCAAATAATAGCACAAAAAATAAATAAAAAAATTAGTAAATAAAGTGAGGGTAGTTTTACCCGAATTGAATTTAAAAAGAGCGCCCCTGGGGCCGTTGAGGGGGCCTGTAAGCGGGCCTGCGAGGGGGCCAAGTCTCCCGGCAGACCTCAGCAAGGATGATGCCATGTTATACACACACAAGTTTATAACCCCAACATTGCAATGATAAATTCTGCAGTGCAAAACATTATATCCAATCACTAAGATATTAATAGGCAACTAATATAAAATGTATATATTAATAATTTTTTAATTGGTTTCTAGTTTTGGTCCTATATTTAATTGGATAAAAAGGGTTATAATTTGGTAGTATTTAATTGGTGATTACTAAATCTGGGCCTAGATGACAAATTTCGGACCTAAATCAAATTGTTGTCAATTTACTGAGATTCTGAATAAAAATTTAATTTAAATTTATTCATTAATCTAATAATCTATTCATTCATTGTAAACATGAAATGAGCATGAAAACTTTCAGACCTAGATCAAGTTATTGCAAAAATATACAGATCAAAGAGATAAGGGATCAAATTTTGATTGATTTATTGTTTTACAGTCATTAATTTCTCTTTAAATTTTTTATTTAACTGCTTTATAATCCGCAAAATGCTGTTTGATGCTATAAATGTGAACGTATTGTTGTGGGGCCCCTGGGGCGATTGTTAAACCACTTAATAATTAATCTCTTATTTATTATTTCAAACAAAATCCCTTACATTTTCAAGTATTAATGAGCAATTTGATGAAAGTGAAAGTGGATTGAACGCACTTTTCACCTTAAATTCACTAATGGTATTATTAGTCATTAGTTGGACGTTTTGTAGTAATTTAATCGCATTTTAAAAAATTTCGAGAAGAAAATGATTATTTAACGTAAATTAATAACAAATAAATTGTTATTAATGTAAATAATAAAATAAAATATTTATTGTGTATTATTTTATGGATATTTTGTAATAAAAGTAAATAGTAATTATTGATTTATTTTATGCCCGTATTAAAATAATTGAATTTTGTAAAGATTCGTTTTACAATGATTTAGTATTAATTATTTGAAATTATTTTAACCTATTCCTAATGTTGGGGTTGCAATATACATAGTAATAAGGATTATCACTTACATTATTATTTATTAATTAGCCATAAATGAAAG
This sequence comes from Oconnorella tubifera, assembly GCA_034700105.1. Taxonomy (NCBI): domain Eukaryota; kingdom Metazoa; phylum Annelida; class Clitellata; order Enchytraeida; family Enchytraeidae; genus Oconnorella; species Oconnorella tubifera. The sequence continues at coordinate 3,463 of JAQIXG010000217.1, forward strand.
TAATATATTGTGTAGTTATAATAGAGCTAACTATTTACTATTCGGCCGAATACGAATAGTGATCCAATGTGTCAAATAAAAAAAATCAGTAGGCCTACTAAAAATATACTATTTATAAGCATATTATATACATGAATGCTTGCCGCCGTCTCAGCCCACTGTAGTAGCCTCGAATAATAAGTAGAATAATATTAAGTGAATATTAAGTATGAATATATTTATTGAGCTTAGGCTTCATACACAAGCTTTGTAGATTGAATTTGCTGTTTACAAAAATTGACTTAATTTTATTATTTGTATTCGGTCGCGGCCCACTATTCAGCCGAATGCGAATAGTTCATTTAAGGCACTATTCTGTACTGAAGCGAATACGAAGCGAATTTTCGGTACAGCCCTAGTGATATGCATGTTCCGAAAAGCATTGCAAAGAAATTAGGATGCCAGCATCCGGTAGACAGGAGCTGTAATAACTAAGAACTTTTTGATTGAATTATTTATATTGTGTAATAATTTTTATATCTGATATATGTAAATGTCTAAAGGATATAATCTAGAGTGTAATGCTGACTGTTTACAATAGAGTTCGTTAGTTCAATATGATGGCTAGATTTAGGAGCGATAGGTCAGAGGTCAGTGTTGCTATCAAGTACCTGGTCTTTGGATTCAATGTCATTTTCTGGGTCAGTTGGATTCAATCCTGTTTTATTTGTTGTTTTTTCTTTGATTTATTGCATGAACACGACACGCAGTTTTATCTATAAAGCAGTTGATAAGAAGAACTTTAGAAATAACTGAGAATTAAGTGAGAGAAGCTAATACAACGACAGATAATGATTGAGATAATGATTTGATATAATTAACATTTGATTGTCAATATATGTTATGTTATATTAGGGCTTAGGTATGATCATTAGAGCTGCTTTTGCACATGAGAAGTTCATAAAAGTTTATTATTTTTATAAGTCACTATATGCCTTTCTGCGCTGATGGGATATTAAGTAGTGTAACAAACATTAGTTATTTACTATTAAACCACTTTTTATGCAATTTATTCATGTTTTATTTTCTTGAATGCTCACTTTTATTCTAACTTTGTTGCTTCTAACTCCATTTAGTAATGTCCTTACTTATCTGATATAGTCGTCAGTCTAAGCATATAACTAACTGATGCAGCAAATTATTTGACCATTGTTCAATGTTCATTAATGCATGAACAATGATTCGTGAAGTTAGATATTTTAATTTTTAAACTAATATTACGTTTAATTCAGTTGTTGGGTGGTGTAATGCTTGGTATTGGACTCTGGGCTTGGACAGAGAAGGATATGTTTCAGAATCTCGGTAAACTCAGTCAGATTCCTTTAGATCCAGCACTTCTACTCATTATGTCTGGCACTCTCATCTTTATCATCGGTTTTACTGGCTGCGTTGGGGCGCTGCGTGAAAATACTGGTCTACTGCTTGTGGTGGGTGCAGTTATTAGATTATATTGGGTTAAGATTTTTATATATTTACAGGGGGTAGGGGGAGGATTTTTCTAGGGGGCTGAATAAAATTTCTGTATAAAACTTGAGTTGAAATTTCATTAAATCAATTTTTGTATTTTTATATTTGGATAATTTGTAGATTTGAACATGAAGAGCAGTTTTTCTTGTATAATTGAATGAAATTTTCAGACGTTTGATCATTTTCTAGATAATGTGTTTTATTGATTATTTTAATTGGTAGATCAATTTTGATTTTTTTTTCGAAAGTTCGATATTTATCTCTTTTATCGTTTTTGTCAAAAAAATATAACTTTCGTAACAGTTGCAAATAATGAAGGATTAAACAGTATTATCAGCAGATTATGAGAAATATTGAGTGAATTATTATAAAAATATTTTTAAACTAATTTATAATAAATTTCTTTTGTTACGGTTTAGTACTGCATAAGCGTTGGATTGATATTCTTTGGGGAACTGGCAGCGGGGGTCATTATATTTGTCTACAAAGGTTGGGTAAGTACAAAATTTGTCTCAGTAATATTCCTGTAGGTCATTTGAATAGATTGTAGCATTGTAGAATTAAACTGAGAATATAAGGTTAGTGGGGGAATTGGGGAAAAATTGGAAACAAATATGGAAGGATAATCTGTAAAATAAAAACGAGTAAAATTCAATGTGTTTTATATGTATTTCACTGATCTGTAATTTTGTTCTAACTTCACATAATGCAACAACTCAAAAATGTGACTATTATTAACTAGATTTTGTTCATATTACAATGGTGTATATGTGACAATAACCTATGCATCATATATGATAAATAGTTGGTACGTTGATTATAATGTTGTTGGTCGTTTTCTGTGCAGGTAAAAGATCAGATTAAGACTCAGTTAAAAACAATGATCACTCAGTATAGAGATGATCCTGATCTTCAGAATCTCATTGATTGGGTTCAAGAAGATTGGGTAGATTGTAAACTTTATTTGATACTTTCTTTTTTGATACTTTTTTTACTGATACTTTCTTTACTGATACTTTGTTGATACTTTCTTTATAAATAATTCTTATCGATGCTTGTTTGTTGATACTTTCTGAAAATTTAAGATGCTAATTTTGAAAAAAAAATTCTCTCCATTTGTCTAGTTCATTTTTAGAATTGACTTGCAGTCGTATTTATGATTTAAAAACATTTATTAAATTTTATTGATGAAAATCTAAATGCAAGTGTTTTGTTGATTAGTTTGTAAACTTAGATTCTTAATTTGTGGTTGTTCATTTGATCTAACTATCGATCTAAGTATAGATTTTTGATCCTGGTATAGATTATGATGATGATTATGATGAAGATGATGATGATGATTATGATGATAGTGTTTTAAATGAGGATTGTTGAATTGTTCAGTTGAAATGTTGTGGTGTTGAGGGTTATAAGGACTGGGATCTGAACATGTACTTTAACTGTACCTCACCCAGTCGTGAATCTTGCGGTGTACCCTTCTCCTGCTGTAAACCCATTCCAAATGTACGTCTGTTGAAATTGCATTTTATTATATCTCTCATCATACTATTAATATTTTCATTTATTTATCATCAATTAACGGAGTCCAATATGTTTATCTAAAGTACATGAAAAGTTGTATCAAGTACTTGTAGTACCTGAAATTCTAGTACTTGTAGTGCTAAAAGTAACTGTATGTTACTGTAGTTTAACTATACGTTAAACTTTTATTGATTATAGATTACAAGTACATTATACTAGCGTGACTGATCAGTGATAAGACGCACATATAGCAGTCGTATAAGTTACTTAAACACACATCACAATGCTCTATATAATGAAACACCTGGTTAAGATGATGTTACACTGTGGCTTTAATTTTTTGCAACTTTTTTCTGTCAGATTTTAAAAAATTTCATTTTTTGTTGCTATTGAGATTTAAAACCTCGAATAGTTGCTATAAAAACTGTAATTAAACTTTTGTCAACGGTATAAATAATATTTTTTTTATTGTATTCTGTAGGAAGTTATAAAGAACTGGCAGTGCGGTTATGATACTAGAAAAGTAAATATTGGTTGAAATTATAAATAATTTTTATGATTTTTTAACAAAAAAAAGTAATAACTAGAAATAGCAGTTTCAACATTCTCTTTGAAAAATAAGATAAACAAAACATCAGAAACTTAAACAGAAACTTAGCGAAGTATTATTATTATTATTATTTTTTTTTAATTTTTAATACCTTGGTACTTTATTCCCATTGTGTTTTGATAAAAACACAATGGAGTGGATTAAAACATTAGTTTGGAATGGCTAAACTAAGGAGTCAGACATTATTATTATTAATTTTTTATTCTAATTTGATATTTTATTATTAATCTAAGTAAAATTATTTTGCGTTAATGTCATTAACTTACAATCTAGTTTTCAACATTCCTTTATGTTGTCTCATTTGCATTACTTATTTCAACATTTCTTTTATTTTCATCTCCTGTCTAGCTGAATGACCCAAGCAATGTGATTTACACGTCAGGCTGTATTGATCAGGGAGAACATTGGGTTAATAACAATCTCATTCCTGTCGCTGGTGTATTCATTGGACTCGCTCTTGTACAGGTTGGTACAATTTGTCTTATGCTAGTCTAAAACTTGGCTTAAATTTCAATGAATTTATGTTAAAATTTGGATAAGTTCCTCACACACACACACACACACAACACAATGTCCTGTTTGATAAAACACCTGGACAAGATGATTTCACACAATTTAATTTATTCTTTAACTTTTCTGTCAGATTTTAAAAATTTAAAAATGTGTGCATACTGAGATTTAATTTAAAGATTATATATTTTAATGTTTGGTAAAAATCTTCTGCAGTTGACTTGATTCTGATTCATCTATTGATCTGATTCATCTATTTCATAAAATTTACAGTAAGCATTATTACGTTGTATACAAGTTACTAAAATAAAACAATATTTCATAGAGTTTTGATTCTGAACTAATTCGTTTTTTAATTAAATGCTATTTAATTGATTTTTATTCGTTTTGTTGTAGATACTCGGAATTTGTTTTGCACAAAATCTACGCAGCGATATATTTGCGCAGAAAGCTCGATGGATTCGATTTAATCGTGAAATGTAACGAGACTAGCGCGTATTAAGTGCAATCTCTTCCTGTCCTGTGCATGATATTTTATAGTAACTACCAGTTAAAGCATTTGAGTAACTGTATAATTCTGATACTTATAATCAGAAATATATTTGAGTGAATATATATGAAATTTCTCTGATTGAGTAATTTATTGATACTTTATAAAAGGTGATATCAGTCTACCTAGTTGTATAAATAACGGCCTGGTCTTGAAAAAATATCAAATCAATTGTAATTAATTTTCTAGTAATTTCTATATTGATATTCTAAGTTATTTTCTGATTAATTGCTATATACATAACACAATTCAAAACCATTAATTCAATGGTTTTTGGATAATAATGTTTTAGAAGGGAGATGTCGCAATTAAATGATTTAGAAATGGCATATCTGAATCTTAATCGATACTAATCCTTAACCGTTTTCAGTCTTTTTTCTAGTCTTAAAAGTTTAAATTAGGGTTTTGGTCGAGGTATGGCTAAGACATTTTCTGAAGTTAATTTTGCTCGTTTAGTTTCCAGGGTCGCCTATTATGCGGCGCCAAATCTATTTCTCAGAATTGAAGATTTCAATCTTCAGAATTTTGAAAATTATAGTACAGAAATTTTGAAATGCATTTTTTTTTCTTTTGGTTTTTTTCTGTGTGATAATTGAATCTGACAAAGTGTGAAGTTTCCAATATAATAGATTTAATGTGCTTAATTAAGAGATTGTTTTTGAGATCTGAATGGCTTATTCATTTTCGCAGAAGATCATCATCATTATTATCATTATTTTCATGATCTTTATTTTATTATCAGTTTAAATTTAAATTGAATGCATAAAATTATTATAAAATACATTGTATGTTCTAACTATCCGTATCATCTTTTGTTAATAGTTATCATATCATTGATGTCTTTATACTGGAATAAATTTATTGTCATTATCATCATCATTTCGCTAATATCATTATCATCAAATCTTATCATTTTTATTAATTTCACACCTATTTTTGTTTTTTTATACATTACCCGATATATTTGTTGCAATTTTGGAATGTTTTGGCATTATTATGCCATTTTCGTACAGGAATTAATAACTTCCATATAGGATATAGATAGTTGATCCAATTAAATGATTGAATCCAAAAGTATAGCTTAGTCAATAAGTATAATCAGATATTACTGTTTAAATTGTTATGTAATTGTTTATATACGTTAATTATAAATATATGTATTAATTATTTATGATAAATTTTAATAGCAATCAATATTTTATTTGTTATTGTGTGTTTTCCTGATTTTGGATTTGCTCTGTTTGCTTTTTTACCAATTTCTCACATTTCTATCCTTGTATAATGATTGTAAGGATAATGTTATCTTTGATATAATTGGTGTTCTAAATGAGATCTTGTTTTCTTCTATACTCCGTTCTATATTGCAACTATTTAGCTAATGAGATATAATTGCAATGTGAAGAAGTTAATTGTTAGCTACATTTTTGAGATCTGGTTAAAATTGTTACCTTGTTGTCAATGCATACATTGTCTCAGTTAATAGAAATATCCGGACTCTAATTTAAAGCTTGTTTTGTATTAATGTCGTGTCATATAAAATCCTGACAAATAAAAGCCCAGGATCAGTTTTATGAATCTGGCTTATTTACAGTATGAAGTATTTGCACATCTGGAGTCTAAAATAGTCTTTTAATAGTCAGCGTGTGTCATCATATAGTCATCATGTGTTGCATATAGTCATCATGTGTTGCTGTGACTTGAAGCAGTGAACAAGCTTTAAGTTAAAGTTTGCTGTTTAATGTCTGTAATAAAGTTTGCTGTTTAATGTCTATAAATTGAAATGATTGATCTTTAAATATATACAGTATATATAACTCTGCGTTATCTACAAGGGCTGCAAACAGCATAATACAAAAATATGAGTATCACTGAATGACAGATAAATCAAAATAATTAAAACAGGTGTAAACATTGAATAGTTTTGAATGCGAATTAATACCCGTTAGTATTATATTATAATCAAATATTATGCTTTGTTTTGTATTTGTAGCTTTAATCAACGAAAGAATAGTAGATGTATTTGAAACCAAAGCTGTATCTAGTGATTAAGTTAAGTTGCAGTATTTATTGTATATTAGTCAATTCTTTTTGTAGTGTTGAATCTGATCATAAACAAGATTTTAGCAATTCCTTATGTCTAGTAATTTTATTTCTCTTTAGATCATAATATTGATACTAATTGTATTATTCCGCGATTATTACGGACATACTTTTGTACTATGCACAAATCTAGTTATTCTGAAACTTCTCGATTGACAATATTTATCAGAAGATGATTTAGTAAAAGTGTAAGGCGTAGTATGTAAAGTCTATTTATTTATATTATTAATTCGTTGTTTGACCTAAAAAAATTATCATCCTCTGATGGTGGTAGTATAATTTGTTATAAAGTTTACAATCCTGCATGTAAAATTCTACAGCTGTGCAATTGCTGGAAATAGGGCAATGTTTCAGTATGATATTCTTATTTGCATAATCATAATGTATATGTATGCATTTATTGTATATATGTGCGTATGTCTTATTAATACACTATATTACTGTATAATTATCGCATAACTCATTTATATTATATGATACAAGAGTCATAATTATTTTAGTCTAGTCTTATTTATCTGAGCTTACTGCTGAGTGGTTCGATTGCTTGGCTTTGAATCAAGCTGTCCAAGGTTAGAGGTCCAGGGTTACTTTACGCATTTAGTAACTTGTTGCACCTTTAGCCTCGGTGCTATATTTGATTACTTAATCTTCAACATTGTTTTTCATGATATTAAAAAATTTTGTTTTTAAGCTATTTTCTTATTACTATATTATTCAAGTTACTATGATAACAATTGTTTTGAATCCTGATAACTTAATAACGTAGTAATATATTATGGATTAAACGCAATATACATTCAGTATAAACAAAATTGATTATAATTCAAATTATAATTCGAAGTTTAAGTATTTAAATCGTAAGTTTAAATATATATTCGCATTAGTATAGTTGATAACTCTGCTAATATTAACATAAAATTAAGTTAATCCGATAGTTTCTGCTTCCATTGTTGGATAGTTTTACTTCCCTATGCATTTTTTCTTTATTTTACATTTGCTTGCGTTTATACTGCCTATCTGTGAGTGTCATTTATCCAATGTCTTAGCATTCTTATTCTTTCTATTTAATCTTGTGTTTGATAAATATTACGTTATATTTTAATTGAATCATTACTGGTCACTAGACTTGTTTCTTTAATGTCACATCAGGTCACAATTTAACGTCACAAAATGGTTATTTTTTGACAAGTTTGGAACTGAATTTGCAAAAATTAAACGATGAGAACATTCGACTTTTTCTTAACACAGCGACTCATTAAATTATTTTACTTGTCAATGACTGCGCAAGTACAGAAAAAGCTTGAGTCACTTGTTATTCCTAAAGGGAATATCGCTCACTAAATAGCCTTTGTCTGTTGATATGATATTAGGCAATATTAGGCTAAGTTTTATTTATGTATATTATATCAAATACTGAAAAAAAAAGTTTGTGCTTTATTAATGGCATTGTGTTATTTCGATGCAAATCTTAACATTCTATTCGGATCTTAACATTCTATTCGGCATAGTTAAATTTGATACAATTCGGCTGATGTGCCGTTAAACATTAGCTCACTAACTGTGAACTTGATATAAGCCTATAAAGAATCAGGATTCTTATACTCTATTGGTGTTTTGAAGTTTTTGCATTTCGCATCTACAAAGTTTTCAACAAAAATTTTAATTGTATATAGACTGTTAACTAAGTGTATTATCAAAGATTATATGTAACATGCATTTTCATGTGTATAATTGTACCATTGTAAATGTCCTATATGTTGATATTTGAGATTTTTACCGATTTTTGTAATTAGCATGTCATCAGATATTATAAAGAAAAATCAAATCTGTTTTCGTGTTGGTTGATGACTTAGAGAGTATAATTAAATGAATTGTTTTCCATGAATTTAACCAATTATAGTGTACCAATTACAATAGATGAATCATTTTGAATTTGCAAGTTAGAAGAAGCCTTTATAAATTTATACCTAGATATTTTTTAAAAATTGGCTCATTAATTTTACAAAGAGTTTTGTTAAATAATTGACAGATCATGTGCTAAAATAATTCATCTGATAAATTTTGTCTTATGTCTGCACTCTATCAATGAAATTTAATACTAAATAAAATAATATGTTATAATATAATAATAAAATAATAGACTGAACAACAAATTTTTACCTTGCAATAATTTTTATTATCAAGATCATTTTCTTTGCATAAATCAAAACCATCTTAAGACCTACTGGACAAATCGAGCAAAGTCAATGTAAAAAATATCAATTTGATTAATTTCATACGATTAATATCATGACAACGTTTCTACACTACTAAGTTCACTGAAATTTTATTAATAAGTTTATATATGAAGCGGTTGAAATTGAAGAATGAATTTAGTAACCAATCGGTTATTGAGAAGATTGAAGAGCAAAGGAGATTTATTAAGATAGATAAACAGCAGGGAACATCAGGATTTTGTATTCATTGCTGAAATAAAGAAATAAATTACTTTTAGACATTTATAATAAATTTGAAGAGAATTTGTAATGTCATTCTATCAATTCTCAATTCTAACATAACTAACTAAGCATAACAGTATATGAAATGAATACAGTAAACATCGTAAAATTAAGTAAGATATCGTTGATAATTTTTTTTATTACACTCATTGAATGGATACACCCAATACACTAATAACCTTTAAAGCTAATATGACATTTGAACAGTAAAGAAGTCTTTTCTAAAATTGTGAAAACTGATAGATGAATCTTTAGTTTGCAAAAATGCAAAATATTGATAAAATTCGGTAAATATAACAAACTAAATCATAAATTTAGTTTTGATAAATTTAGCTTTGAAACGAAAAAAGTATTGTTTACCCGAAAAGGGAGGCAAATGATCATTCATCAGATTTAAGATCTGTGAGATGAGGAGCTCTGCTTCTGTAAAAATACAACATTATGCCAAGTCATTTTTTGCTAATATTAATTCTATATTATATTAAATATTATCGATTATTCTTGTGTAAGTAATTCTCATTATGTATAACGCAACATACCACAGTGATTTTAGTTCCTCCTGATGACGTCGTGGTAGTGGTGGCGCTAGCGCTACTACCGCGGCTCTTGGTGCGCAGTCTAGTGACAGCCTGCTCAGCCTGGTCAGCTCTCTCCTCACTCTCCTCAAAGTCGTGCTGGACCTTGCGATATTTAGCCAGATTGATAGCGGCAATCTCCTCCTGTATCATAGAAATTAGTGTTTGATAATAACAGTCAATAATGATCAGCATGAGTTAACTCATAATGTGTTAAGAAGATTAATAATATTGCCGTAATATCAAACAAGATCAAAAAAAATCAAGGAAGATTTGTGACAAAAGCATCTACAGCATCAAAAACACGCCTTTTTATTACAATCAAATAAAAATCTCACCGCTTCCTCGACTTGTCTCTTGAATGTCTTAATCTTCTGTTGAAGTCCATCTATCTGTGAGTTAGCTCTCTCGTACTGCTTGTGTTCCTCTTCCACTTGAGATGCAAGCTCCTTCAGACGATGATCCTGTTTGCGGAAGTTCTTTTCTGTCTCTGCAAAGCGACGGTTTTCATTCTCGAGTTCTACTTCAAGTTCCCTCACTCTGTTTTCAAGTTTAGAGATGGTCTTCTTGCCTCCCTTGAGCGCTGATGCCTCTGCTTCGTCCAGACGAGCCTGGAGTTCCTTGACTTGACTTTCAAGAGAGCGACGAAGCTTCTCAATCTGGCTGGCATGATCTTGCTCATGACGTAGCTCTTCTGCAATGCGTGATGCGTCTGACATGGCCTTCTTGGCATTCTCCTCTGCAGCTCTCAGCTCATTGAATTGATCGTCCAGGTCGGACTGTAAATAGCAATAAAATAGGGTAATTTGTAATCTTTGCTTGCTAGAAATCTTTGTAACATAAGTGACAAATGACTATTAAATATAGATAAATTATGAAAATAAACACTTCGTAAAGAATAAAGAAGAAAATCTCAAATACTTGATGACCTTAGATTAATATTTAAAGATAAGATATCCAGCTTTCTTTTTCTACAAACTAAAGTAACACTTCAATTGACAATACCTTATTGTAAGAAAGTCATTCAGCTGGTTAACCTTAAGAATTAAGAGGTTATAACATACGTGGATAGCTTGGATTTCGTTCTCCAACTTCCTCTTCTGGGCAGAGAGTGATGTCACGTTGACTGTAAGCTCAGACACTCTATCAGAAGCCTCGTGAAGTTCACTTTCAGCTGCCTTGCGTGCACGCTCAGCTGATTCCAACTGTGTCCTCAGCTCCTCCAGCTCCCCAGCCAGCACGATGGCACGACGTTCAGCTCCCAGATGCGCTTCCTTAGCTTCATCGCGGTTACGCGTCTCTGTCTCCAGAGCACTGTGCAGTTCAGAAACTTGAACTTGGAATTTCTTGGCGTTCTTGTCAGCCTCGGCGCGACCTCTATTGGCGTTATCTAGAGCAACCTCGAGTTCATTGATGTCTTGTTCCAACTTCTTCTTGCTGCGTAGAGCCTCTGCCTTGCCTCGGGCTTCAGCCTCAAGACTGGCCTGCATTGACTCAAGGGCACGTTGGTGATTCTTGCTGTAATGTGGGATATAGTAAGATTATAAAATAATGGAAAATATTGATTACTCCTTACTCTACAGCACACAAGGCAGAAAGTAATATGTAAATGATTGGATAATAAGTAATAAATGGCTTAGATATTATAGTATGAAGGTTATTTCATCATACTTCACACCATTTTATGAAAATATGGTAAGAATTATTGACTTCCAGGACTATCACTTTCGTTGCTTGTAATGAATGCTATTCATTCATCAAGCTGTAATAATCCAACACAAAGTGATGTCATTAACAGTAAAACCTTACCGTGAGCTCTCAAACTCTTCATCTTTCTCAGCCAGACGTCTGTCGATGTCACCTCTGATGGAGTTGAACTCTTGTTGGGCACGAGCAACCTTGGCTTCCTCTTGCTCCAGAGCTCCCTCAGCCTCTTCCAAAGCTGCCTGCAGCTCTTCTTTCTCCAGTTCCAGACGACGGCGCAGTTTGTCCATCTCATGAACGCTGCGTCCTCCCTCTCCCAACTGATCAGTCAGATCATGGATCTCATCTAAAAGTTGAGTTTCAAAGTATTATAAAAACTTTTGTGAAAATAAAATGTAAACTAAATTAGTGCTTTTATTTCCTATAGAATTTAATTCATTCCGATATTTGATGATCCATGTCAAGTCAAGAAAAGGCAAGTTCATTAAGAAATTAAAAAAAGTGATTTTATTATTAAGCAGTTCAAAATCTTGAATCTTGATTCTAGTAGCAGAAACTTATTGCTTTTCAACCATTTCATGATTTGTTAAAAAATCTATAATTCATTAAAACAAGATATAAAAAAAATAAAAATATGTGATGAGATCCAATCAATCAAATATGTGATTTGATCCAATGGTCTTTTCATATTATTTCAAAAGTTACGATCGCTTAGACTTTAATTTATAAAGTTTGAATTTACTCAAACGCTTTAATTTATAGATTAATGGTTAAAACTTTCTAATATATTTTTTAATATGAAAGTTTTAATCAATTAAAATTGTCCTAACGTAATTACAATAAACATTAAGATGACTTCTTTCGATATAACTTAAAGATCAAGCATGCATCTCACCTGACAGATTTTTGTTCTCTCTTCTAACTGCATCCGTGGCATCCTTGGACTCATCCAGTTGAGCTCTCAGTTTGTACACCTCGGCAGCAGTGCTGCGGTTTTCTCTCTGAGACTTTTCGAGCTCTGCCTGAATGTCAGCAACCTTACGTTTCCATTCGTCGACAACCTTGTCGAATGAACGCTGTCTCTTTTCTGCCTGGTTGGCGATGGATGAGGTCTGAAAATGCAGCAAATCCAATATCTAAGACTTTCTAATGTTTAACATATTAATCAAATAAAAAAAAATTCTCAAAAGACTCAATGTAAACCCAGAAATTAAGTGCAATGAAAAACTAAAACCCGCTAACTTCAACTTACACGTTCAACTTCCACGCTAAGGTCTTCCAGTTCACCACGGAGACGATTATTAGCCTTATCCAGATTGCTGGCCTTGGTCAGAGCAGCTTCCAACTGAGCCTCCGTATCATTCAACTTCACCGAAAGCTTCCTCTTGAGATCCTCTAGAGCCTCTGAGCTCACACCACCCTCTCCGCTCTCAAACTTTTGCTTCCACAACGCAGCTTCCTGGTTCGCCTTCGTCACCAGACGCTGGATGTCAGCGCGAGCACCTTGTTCTTCTTCCAGTTGATCTCTCAGAGAATCGACATCACCTTGGAGGTTGCGTGCCTCACCCTGGAGCTTGGTGCGGACTCTGGTTTCTTCCTCTAGGGCTCCCTTGGCTTCCTCGAGGCTCTTAGCGGTGGCCTGCTTGGCCTTGGCGAGCTGGTTCAGCTGGCTCTCGGCTTCTTCAAGCTTGCGGAGTAGGTCGGCGCTCTCTGCCTGGGCTCGGCTCTTGGATCCGTTCAGCTCCTGGATTTCACGACCGGATTGTTCCAGTTTGGAGTGGAGCTCAGAGAGTTGACCTTCAAGCTGCTTGCTGACCTTGTCAGCATTACCCTGATAAATAAATTATACAAATTTTTTATTGAGGATAAGATTATTTTAATTTAATATGAACCTACAAATAACAAAAATTAATAAAATTAGCTAAATTCAAATTTAATAATCAGATTGTCTTTTGATTAATTTCCTGTTTCACAAAAAAATTGCTTATCTTCTCCTTAAAAACTATTATTGCGACAAGAATTAAAATACTTTTGTATTACTTTTATAATAATTACAATTAGACTATACTGAATAATTTCTAAACCTTTTTTATAAATTCGACGTAATGAAAATCATTTGAATTTGTACCTCAGTAATTTATCATAAATAGAATAACAACACACCTTTCCCTTGCTAATGTGATCAATTTGACCACGAAGTTCATCAGATTCAGCCTTCAGTTGATTTCTCTCTTTCTCAATCCTAAATAAGGCAATTCGTGATTTAACCAAATGGATTTAATAATTAATAGATATTTACAGAAGTGATTAAAAATTGCAACGATTGGCGTTTTTAGTAAACTTAAAACTAGTAAGCTTGTTTTGTAATAAAGGATCTCGCAGTTTTTTTTAAACTTAGCCAGTAAAAATGTAAAATTTCATTAATATCAAGCAGATATTACTTTCAAACTGTCATATTCTAACAGTCCATAATTTTTAAATTAAGTCATTTGAATTTCTCATTTGGTTAATTTTTTTTAGGATAGATTGAAATCGAGATAAGAATAGAGTTAGTTGAAATATATTGAAATTGGAAACTAAAAAACACAACTTTACATTCTAGACAAATTAATCTTATAATTTATAACTATAGCCCCATCTAAAAAAGCTTTATTCTGAATGATCACAATATTCCATTACGCTCATTTACGCCTATGCTTAATAAATTATAAAGTTTTATCCGCAGTTTGGTAAAACTGACAAATTAAAAACATCTTTCTTGAATAAATTCAAGATTATATTTAATCGATGAGTGTTCCTACTTTTGCTTGTTCTTGTTCAAGTGATCCAGCTGTTCTGTGAGCTCATTGACTGAGTCTTGTGTCTTCTTGCGGGCAGCTGAGAGCTGGGCCTCGCTTTGGAGGTGAGCTTCCTCGATGTCACGACGCAGCTTTTGTACCTCAGCCTCACGTTTCTTGTTTACCTCCAACTATACAGGAGATGACAAAATTAGATAATATTCGAAGATTACATTTATACTTGTGATAGTATTACTCTTCGATCGCAGTATATTTAAATTCTTTTAACATCCAAACGAAATGTTATTTCTGAAAGTGCAAATTTAAACAAGAAATTCTTTAAATGTATTACATCATGTAACATCTTATTCTAGGAATTTTAAGCTACAGTTTCTAATTTTTAAAGTAAAAATAATTTACATAATTTTTTACATAATTTTTACCTGAGCTTGAGTGGCACCGCCTGCTTCATCCAGTCTCTGACTGAGATCATCAAGTTCAGATTGAAGCTCTTTGCGTTGTTTCTCAGCCTGGCATATTCACAGAATATAAAATAATCATTAACTTATTGGGAACACACACAAACATTCTATATAAACTAGATGCCAATTTTAACATTTCTTAAGGATTCCCAGTTATTGAAAAATTATATTTTTGGTGAGAAAACACTTTGAAAGAGAGCATTAAATTGTTGTATGATTAAATATAGTCGAAGTAGATAAAATAAGTTTATAAATAAAGAAATAAGAAAAAGGCATTCAAAATTCCATGAAATGCGAAATAATTGTATCACTGTAAGTTCTTTGTCCAGGTCTGGTTATAAAGTTATTCTAATGTATAAAAACCTTAACGCGGCCAGATCTCTCAGCTTCAAGTTCCTCTTCCAACTCAGCAATTCTGGCCTAAAAATAATGTGTAAAAACCTTATCAAGCACAATTTGATTACATGATTACCATACAGACTATGCGTAAATATCAATTGTAATGCATTATTTTAAAATAATACATAATCTGATAGAATGTCTTATATTAAATTTTTTCTTTTATTCTTTAAATGTATTAAATCATGTTTAATATTATGCTAGGAATAGAGAATTTAAATTTACAATTTTTAATTTTTAAAGCAAATCTTAATATGATTCTTACCTTATGTCTTATATTAGTTTTTTTCAATGTGTTTTAATAACTTCATTATAAATTTATGGTTAGTGAAAGAGCAAAGAAAAATTAGGTTGCTGTTGTCAGTCAGTGTTTCTGAAATGACTTCTTATTAATACGAAATACATACAGTGAGTTCCTTGATCTTCTTCTGGAGTTGAGCAGTAAGGTTTTGTTCAGTCTCCAGCTTAGTGTTCAATGCACCAATCTCACCATCCTTTCTATAAAATAATCATTAATTACTAATAAATAATTGTTAACTTACTGAAAACTAAGGATAGGAATCTATAAATCTTACTGCTAAATCATTTCTTCTACTATTTAATTCACATAGAAAAAAATTATCATTACTATTAGCAGCCGTGCAAATATAAAATATATGACTTAATTTTTAGAGAAGAAAAAATTAAGAGCTATAGTTATTTCTGGTTAGCAAATTAGGCCTGTTTGATTAGAATCTAAACAATTTTCAAAGGAAGAATTAAAATATAGTTTAATGTTGCTCCTACTACTGCAACAGTTTGTAGTCTATGTTCTTCTACTGCTTTCATTATTGTTTAAAATTTAGCCTATTTTGACAATAATTAAACAAATTCAAATCATTTGTCTGACTAATTTTCAGGTTAAATTGTCTCTAAACTTTGAGATGACAGAAAGAAGAATCAAACTGACCGCTTAACACCGTCCTCAAGCTCTTTTTTCGCGCGATCTAATTCTTCAACAGCTTCTTGGGTCTGTTTCAGATCTGACTCCAGCTTCTTCTTGGCCTTCTCAACATCAGCACGGACCTTCTTTTCTCTCTCTAGACTCTCAGCAGCCTGACAGAAATACAAATAATCATTTCATTTGATTCAGCATTGAATCTGAGGATATTTCAACCTTCTGTCCAACTTTGAGATTAAATTACCAAATGAACAATATTTTATCATTTAATTCTAGTATTTAGTAGCCATTAATTATAAAATTACTAGTTTAATTATCATACAATTTTTAGCATGTAATAATTAATATACTATATCAGATATATCTCTAATTAATAATAATAAACCAAATATGATAATTAAATTAGATGTTCACCTCATCAATGGAAGCTTCCAGTTTCTGCTTAAGTTTGTTGAGATGATTGACCTTATCTTCTTCAGCAGCCAGATCAGCTTGAGTTTTCTTGATCGTGTCCTCAAGTCCCTTCTTGTCCTTTTGCAGCTTGCCGATGTTCTCATCCTGTCTTGCCATCTCCTCATTCAGAGTCTTAATCTGGTTGTCCTTCGTTTGCTTCTCTTGTTCAGCCTTCTGGAGATTCAATTCCAAGGCTTCATTCGCTTTCTTCGAAGCCTGGACTTGATCTTCCAACTTATGTTGCTTCTCTAGAAGTGCCTCAGATCCGCTCTCCAACTCAGTGAGCTTATCTTCAAGTTCCTTGACAGTGTCATTAAGCTCTCCTTTCTGGTTAATGGCCAAGGCAAGTTTCTCCTCCAGATCTGAGGTGGTGCTGTCACCTGCCATCAGCTGGGCAGCAATGTCATCCTTCTGGCGTTGCAACATCACGTTTTGTTCCTCGAGCTCTTTCTTCTGTTTCAGAACTTTCTCGAGTTCTGCCTTGGTGGCTTCGTACTCCTCAGCCTGTTTCTTCATCTCGTCCTCAGCCTTGGCCTGGTTAAGAAGAGGCTTGACGCGGGTATACAGCTTCCACCATTGCCAGTTGCGCATTTGCATCCAGCGACGAATGTTGCGTTGAATCACACTCAAGGCAGTTCTATAAGCATGAAAGGACAGCAGGTTAAGAGTACTGCTGTATGCACTTCTCATATTATAATAAATCAGTAATAGAAATGAAAAAAACAAAATATACTTTTAACTAATCACAATGATCTCCTCATAGCCTTTAAACAATATACCAAACTCTTTTATAACAATATATCAGAATATTATTTGAAATTTCTGAAATCTTCAATATTAAAGTGATAGTAAAATACTAACTGAAATTATGAACATTAAATTAAAGATGCATATTAGATTATTAAATTAAAAATATCAGAAATAGTTTCAATCTTCAGTCATACAATAACAACCTATAAATTTAACTGATGATTACAAATATCAAACAAGAATCCAACTCACCTCTGATCCTGCAGTTTGGTGTAGTTCTTACGAATCAGATAACCACGAATGCGAGCTTGGAAGTTAGAGATGATCTTAGAAAGACGTTCATCACGCATCTCTTCAAGTTGACCGAGGATTCCAGCTTTGAAGAAAACCTTTGTGTGACCAATACGGTAGTTATCTCCAATGTCAAGAGCTGCTAGAACTTTCTCAGCGGCCACCTTACCATCAACGAAGCCAGCTGGGATGGCATTGGGAGCCAAGATGGAGTATCTGGAGTACACAATATATTCAAATGATATCTTTCATAAATTCTAAAAAGTAAATCAAGATTCAGGTATATTGTGAATACCAATCTTATATAACTAAACTACTCATGCTTAAATACGTTACTGGTAAAGTATCTAAAGGAGTATAATTCTATGTTAAAACTTAAATTATGAAGGGATTTCTTTTCTCAAACATAAAGATTTCTTTAGAAATTTGAAACATTCTAGATTAAAATATAATGCAAAAATGAATAGCAGAAGTGAAGTCACCACCTCTGTTTAAACTCAGAGTAGACCATTCTGTTGGGGAAGCCCTTTCTGCAGATACGAATACCTTCAAGTACACCGTTACATTGCAGCTGATGCAATACAAGCTCAGCCTCCAAGATGCCTGAATGTTACGATATAACGTTGAATAACAAAATGTTGACACAATATAACATGACGCGCAATTTTGATGCAATTCTACAGTTCTATTAGCAGTGCATAATTGTAAAAAAATCGCTTTTTTAAAGTTATCGCAGTTGGTAAATATGCATACACTTAATATACGTGTTCTTTGCAAATAATTTTATAATTAAAAAGTCAAGAAATTGTTTCTATATTATCGCTTAAAAGGCCTAACTAAATTTGTTTATAAAAGATACTATGGTAATAGTTTTATCTTAATTAAAATCTTAATAATTTTTAATTTATGTAAAAGTTTGTTAAAAAAGTTACAAAATCATAAAATATATCTTGAAACATGATTTACGGACCTGGTTTCTTCTGTTCATTGGGGATCAAGCAACGCACAAATGATGGATGAGTTGTCTTCAAGATACCCATCAGCTTAGCCAGTTGCTCCTGTAATAATGTTAATTAATTTAATTCCTGAACATTCTTGGTAAAAGTAATAAAGACTCTGCAAATTCTTTTCCTGATTTATTCCCCAATAGTTTATGACATTCATTAATTTTGTCAAAAATAATATCACCCTTACTTGATAAACATACTCATATTTCATCAAAGAATTACTTCTTTAATTACGAGACATTTTTAAAGTCTATTTACTGAACCAACCAATAACTTAATTTCTTAAATATAATAACTGCATTATAGCATTGAATGAGATTGATGAATATTTTGTCAATGAAGACTTTACAGAATACTCAGATATATTACAAAAATCTCTCAAATATTTTCCTATTGGTGTTCTAATAATCTCTATCATCATGAACGTAAAATGTAAAATGATTAGTCACCCTGTGAGTGGCAGAGATGGTCTGATAGGCAGACCCCTTCTTCTTCTTCTTCTGTCCTCCCTCTGGAATGGACAGCAAAAGAATTATGTTGAAAACATGTTAAAACAATAGAACTATTAATTAATAATGTCAATATCAATAAAAATGCAATATAGTTTACATTGGCTGATTGGTATGTCAATTATTGATGGCTACAGAATCATGCTCATTATTACAAATTTCCAGCATGAGTCAGAAAAAATCATCTAATTCGCCAAACTTTTTAACTGATCTTAAAAGAAGCCAACCATCTTCTGGTTCCTTGAAGAAATGAGACACAAGAGGTTCCTTTGAGTTAGCCATCAGCTCAACAACGCATTCCTGAATGGGATCCTTGTTCTTGTCCAACCAACCATTGATGTTGTACTGGACCTGATTGATAAAAGAGAAAATGTAAAAGACTACTAAAATTTGAACTAGTACAACAAAATAGATGAGAGAAAAAGTTTATACAGCTATTATCGTTTGTCAACTTATACATTAATGTCAAAGACATTCATCTTTTAGATTCTACTGAATTCTTTAAGAACTAATAATGCCAGAAGACTTGTAATAACTAAACTAGTTTCAAATAATAATTAATTTTATTGTACAAATGGTTATTTCGATGCAAGAATAAGATTATCGCATATAAAAGCAATTGTTAGAGGGTTAAGGGTAACTTACAGTGCCTGCATAATGGTAGATTTCAAAGTGAGGCTCCATCTTCGCCTTGGAAGGTTTGGGCTTGCCAAAGTTCTTTGATTTGCCACCTCCGTGGTTTTCAAACAGCTTGGCCAAGAACGTCTTGTCAGACGCTTTGGGGAACATGCACTCCTCCTCAAGGATTGACAGGATACCCATAGGCTGGTCAACAAAAGAAGCATTTTCTATTAAATTATCAAGTTAATTTAAACCTAAACTACACAAGCTTAAATTTTTATAAATTAAGTCATCTATATGGAGCATTCTTTAAAAATTTTGCTAGAGAAAATGATTAAAAAACTGCTTGCATATGATATTGAAATTACTATCCAGAATTGACACTCTAACAATTTATATTCTTAGCATAAGAGAATAGTTTAAATAATACTGTAATAAAAGAAATTGATTTACTTTATTGTATGGTTGTACTCTATGCTGCAAACTTAAAATTTACAAATTGACAATTTACAATGTTGTCTATAATTTATTAACCATAAAGTCCACCTAGATAAAATTAGAGGCTGAAGACCATGTTTGATGCATATATATATATTGATATAGAAAAAGTAAATTATTGATATAAATATATAGACAATATACTTATTATAACTCTATAAATGATATAATATATTTAATATATAATTTAAATAAGTCTGCTCTATTCACCTTCTCAATGAGGGCGATACACTGTTCCAGATCCATACCAAAGTCAATGAACTCCCATTGGATGCCTTCTTTCTTATATTCCTCTTGTTCCAACACAAACATGTGATGATTGAAGAACTGTTGTAGACGTTCGTTTGTGTAGTTAATACACAGCTGCTCAAATGTGTTGTACTGTAAAACGGATAAATAAGCGCAGTGTTAAATGTATTAAGCTAAATAATAAATTTTGACAAATTTTAAGCAGTAAGACTAATTAAGTGTCACTGTAATCACATATATTTAATAACTTACATTTTCGATCTCAAATAATTACTTTTCTGGACAGTATATCTGTTCGAGATTAACACTACTTCAAAATTAAATTGAAAAATATATAAACATTAAAGTTTAGATATTTTAAATTTTATTGCTTATTTCAGCTATCATGATACAATAATACAGTTTAATTTCTAAAATTTGTTTTGGTATTACTTATTGTACTTTTATAATTGTATTATGATGAATAATACAAAAAATACTGATGTAATAAATGTAACAGAAGAAGCACCTCAAAGATCTCAAAGCCAGCGATATCCAGTACACCGATGAAGTACTGTCTCTTGTTCTTTGTATCAAGAGTTTTGTTGACACGAGCGACCAGCCATTTAAACATACGATCATAGATAGCCTTAGACAAGGCTGCTACAGCGTAGACAACCTGAACGAAAATAGTAGCAACTTTGATATAAAAGCTAGTAATTAAATCTTATTTTAACATTAAAAGTGAATTATCAGAGTATTTTTAAAAATTATGGTTCTATCACTGTTCGTCATCTAAATATGTTCTTATATTGATTGACTCATATTTTTTAAAACTGTTGTAACTATTATTTGGTTGGAATAATGCTAAATCTTCATATCATTTGCATATTTATCAAGTTAAAGAAATACTTGTATATAAAACATTTGCTGACAGTAATCAAGTTATTGTTATCACTTTTTATCTGCACTTCTATATTGATTTTCTTACTCCCTTGTTTGCTCTATTTCTTAGTAGAATTTGCTTATTATACTGACTAACATAATATGTAGAAAATAATAACGTGCAGATTAATACACGCAAATTAATACAAAATAATTATGATAAACCAAAATATCTTAGCATAATTATCACAGATTTTAAGTTCTTGACTAAAACTTAGTCACAATATAGAAATATATCATATATATATAAAGTCACAATATATCATACCTGATCCTTATTCTGTCCCTTTGTGACAAACTCAGTTCCGACTTTGACCCTTGGTGTGACAAGACACTTCAACATATCAGAGCAGTTGACACCCAATAGGAAGGCCACCTTTTCCGCATCTGAAATTATTATAAAAATGAAAAATGAGTAAATAATATGACTCTACTGCTTATAAAATATAGCACTTAGAGCATCATAGCACAAGTAGAAAGCATAACAGTATTCAACTATTATTACAGTATAGTAATAAGCTTTTTCACATGTGGTAATAAGTGCTTTTGAAGCTTTCTGTCTGTGGAAAATTAAATGAACATACCCTGGGTTCCATCAGCCTCAGCTTGTTCCTCTCTTGGCCTTTGCTTGAACTTTGTTTCACCGAAGTGCAACACTGCAGCTGTGCACTTGTAAAGCGCAATCTTTTCTGATTCCTCAAATCCCAGCACTACGAAAGATTCCTATTACACAAAGTAATCTTTTGTCTTACTGGAATATCAATATAACTAAAAACTTGAGAGTTATTGACTAATGATTAATAAACCAAAAACAAATTATTAATTTACCGTCGTTATAGATACTTAAGTGTAGTTTAGCCTGAGATGATATTCTTACTGGACAACTTTTACTTACAGAAAAAACAATACTCAAAATATTATTTGAGCAATCTTAAAACTCCCCACCCCATTCCCCCATTATCTATTCACCAGCAAAACCTTTTAATAGATATGAAAAAGATAGGATCAAACTGAGATAAGCAAAGCTATAGTGATAGAAAAAGAAATAAATCAATTGACATCGTCTCTTATAAGATAGCCTAGAGTTACACATTTTATTTCTAACTCTCAGACTAGCTGATATTTGAAAGACAGACCTCAACAAGTCTCATTTCTTCGGGATCATCCATATTGTCCACAGTCAGACAACCTTGATTGATGAAGAAATAGGCTGAAGCATCCAACTTTACAAGCAACTTCTCTAAAATAAAATTATCTCACTCGATCAATCAAACTGCTTAACAGACTGAAATATAATTTTGTAATTACACAAATAAATTTAAAATTGAAGAATTTAGAGAGAATAAGAATGAAAATAAATAACAGAATATGATATGTACTCTTTGAAAATGCACAATTTTTCCAGCTGAAACAGGTTACATGGTATCAACAACTCGCTTTTGAAAAATTTACCTATAAGAATCTTGCCTGCACAAAATTTTGCAAACTGGAAATGCACCTATTATGACTTTGTTTACATTGAAAGTGGCCAATTTGGATAATTTTCCAGTAAGCGCAATCTTAAGTAGGCGAGATGGCCAGTAAGTGAGTTTCCTACTAGATTAGATCTTAGTAGGCAAGTTTCCAATAGGAGAATAGACTCGCATAAAAGAGAGTTTAATATACTTTCAATGACAGTGAATAATGACAGAACTCAGTTTTTACACATTCAACCTACCGGCGTATTCTGGGTATTTTCCACAAAGCAGCCAATAGAAGATGTGATAGTTTCTCTCAAGTCCAGGCTGCTGATATGTGACACGAGACTTCTCCAACAAATCTGAAAACATTACATTCAATTCTCATTATTCAACCACTAGGAGATGAAAAATGGATTTATCCATTTAACAACTTTTATATAAAGTATGCTGATGAAATATAGGAAGCTTGTGCCTGCATTATAACCTAATCAAGAAATAGTACATATCTAGACTACAGATTATTTTATAAATGATTTGCATAAAATATAAATCAAGCAGAAATCTCATGTTAGAAATCTAAGATAAATTATAACTGAAAGAAGTTTAACTGGATAAATTAGTTATAAGATTTATAATATAAATTACTTCATAACAGAGAATGACTGTCTTACATGATTCAATATCCGCACCAGCAATCTTGCCATTGGTACCAAAGTGAATACGCACAAACTTTCCCTGTCATCAAAATAACAATCACTCAATAACTCAATCGATCGGTTAGTCATTTAAGAAATCAATCAATGAATTAGTGAATCATGAACTTGCGGAGAAATCCAACACTATCAAGTAAATAAACTCAATAATTAGTTCAATGAAATACAAAAAGATAACATTCATAAAGATTTTTTTACGTAATATTTCTAAAAGTTTAGTTCATCCACAATAGGATACTCTGTTTTAGCAACATTTCAGTAGGATCCAGGCTTCAGATACAACCCCGTAATACAAATATTTGTCTTTATTACACAATTTTGATATAAAATGTTATAAGGCAAATTAATTTTGCAATAACCGCATAGATAAATTTATAAAAAAACAACTTACGAAACGTGAAGAGTTGTTATTACGGATAGTCTTAGCATTACCATAGGCCTCCAGTACAGGGTTGGCCTGCACAATCTGATCCTCTAGGGACGCTTTTTTCTATAGAAATGAAACAAAAGTATCGCATTGAAATAATATTGTATACGGAGTCGATTTCGGAAGTAAATTTTATACACCCAATTAGGATGATCCCTAAGAAACTGAGTGAAAATATACTAATGCAACTGAGGAAAATTGTTTTTAGGAAACTTTAGGAAATGACTAAGTCAGAGTAGAAAGGATTTGAACCCACAAACCTCTTCTCCCTCAGCCGGCTTGGAGGCCGCAGCGACCTGGGCAAAGTACCCGATGACCTTCTTGGTGTTTTCTGTCTTACCAGCGCCAGATTCTCCTCTAACGAATGAATAAGAACTATACTGTTAATTTTGGTCACCAGGGTTGAAGTTTTTTTAAAAAGAGACAGATATACTGAATCTAGTGTAGTAATTATTACATATATTTGTACGATTAAATTGTTTTAAGTTTAAACTTAAAACAGAAGGCGAGAGTATTTATGATGCAAAAATGTATGAGAATTAATTTCAAATAATTGAATAATTATTTTGGAACTGTAAGTAATGTTGTTCTTGAAATTTTCATGACTTCTCAGTTCAGCTTGCTTGAGTGGAAATTAATTCTATAATGTATAACTCACGTGATCAACATGGACTGATTTTCACGATCTAAAAACACAATAATAATAAGGTTCAATAGACACTAACTAAATATTTATAATATTGACAAATTATAGCATTAGTTTAATAATGTTTATAGACTATAGGCTATTCTATTATGTGTTTTAATCTTATTTATATGTGTATCAGTACTTTAAGACCTCAATAAATATGCTCAAGTTTATAGCATGTATATTTTTTCAACTCACCGACAAGCATGTTCCTGTACGCGTTATCAGCGATGGCAAACAAATGAGGAGGCATCTCAGTCCTACGCTTGCCCTGATACTTAGTCACGACATTCTGAGTGTAGATGGGCAAACGTCTGTAGGGGTTGATGACGACACAAAACAGACCCGAATAGGTCTGTAGTGAAACAGTAAACAACATAAAAGCATGTTTGTAAAAAATGTGGGATAAAACTCGATCCGAAAGTTTTGATCAATATCAACATTTTTGTTTGAGCTTACTGAGTTATAAAAGATTTTAATTTTAAGAAATATTATAATTTAATTGTCAATTAATTTAATAGCAGCGTGGAATAAGTTATGTCTTATTGATAGTTAAACTTTTAGAATGTTTGCTTAATTTTGAAACTCATATTAAATAAATTCTAATCAGTTAAACCTAATTCTGTTTATAAATATTATACAATCTTCTAGTTGAGATTAAATACTTACATAGATGAAGCCATTAGTGTAGCGAGCTCTCAAGTTGTAGAGCACAGAGGCTTCATTAAGATATGTCATGTTGGCCATGTCGTCCAACATAAAGAACTTGGGTGGATTCATCTGTTGAATTGTGTCCTTCTTCACTGTCTTATCCTATATTTATTTCACATTTCAATATTAGACATTTTTGTATCACGAGCAACCTTGCCCAAAAGAACACAAAAACAATGTCAATACTTAATTAAAACACATTATCTATAAAATAATTTATAACGCTTGAAAGAAATTGTGACTTTCTCTGTATAACAAACAAATGTACAGAGTGGAAGCTGGCTGGCAAGGTGATCATCGTTAAATTTAAATTAAATATTATATTCAATTATACTGATGATTGACAGATTTCATTCAATTATATTAATTTTTAAATTTAGTTGAGTTCGAATTTATATACCTCAAGAGCTTCTGTATGCACAGTAACATCATCCCCCTTGGTAGCCGTGATATTAGCCTTAATGAAACCTTCCTTGTGATCTGGGATCCAGCAGGAGGTCTTGGCGTCGAAGGGCTTCGTCTGCTCCTCCATCATCATCTTTGGATTCTTTGCCAGAAAGACAAAGTCCGGGTCTCCTTCGAACGGATTTGATCCGAAGCTCATTTTGAAGGTTTTAGCTGAGACACTTTTCGAAATAAACTTAGCAAACACAAAACTCGTTCAGAGAAGCTGTTTTCACTTGGCTGAGATTCACTTACTGCTGACTCGCTAGAATCTAGAGACACATATTAAACCGGTAATAAGCAGTTGGATCATTAGAGGGATGCGGACATTATCGTGCGACCCCGTTACACGGGGTGGCAACAAAATACTTGTGAAAAAATGACAGAAATTTATATAATGAAGATTATGATTAAATGTGGAAGCATGATGAAATTTAGTCGACTGGTATAAGCAAATGTAAAAAATAAGAGAAAGTCAATCAATAACTAAAATATAGTCAACTCTGTTGGTATAACAGCACTGGATAATATCAACCCTAATATGATTAAAGATTTATGTCATATTTGATAACATATCATGCTTGAAATATATATCATATATAATATGTGTTTTGCTCAAGTAGGGCTAATTTAAAAATTACGATACAATTTAAGTTTTCTATTATTTAAATCTTTACAGAGAATCGTATACAAATTAGTAAATATTTTCAAATTAGATAGATAAATTTAAATTGGTAAATATATCGGCAGGCCAAATACTAATACGAAAATATAAAATTAATTAATATAAATTAAAATATAAATTAGCATAAGTGTATAGCATAAATTAGAAAGTTTTTAAACAATTTAATTATGATCAAAAGCCAGTATTGCGATGAAGAATTAAGGTAACTAAAGATGTGTTAAAGATTCAAATACATTAAGTGAAAAGTATAATTAAGAACAGTTAAGAACAGTTCAAACAATTACTTCAAAATCATTCATTTTAGTCAATTAACAATTAACAAAATATTATTTAAATTGAACAAAATATTCGCGAAAGTTTTTCCTTACCGTAAAGATCCCAGAGTGCGCGCCGCGAATCCGGCGACCGGTCTTTTATACGACCTCTCAGCTCCTATCCAACCCCCCTAGTCGGCCGATCATCGACCAAAACCAAACGCGCGCAAATTTTCAGCCGAAACTTTACGCGCGCAATCGACGCGCCAACACGCATTGTGTGCCAAAAATGCATCTCCTCTTTAATCAGTTAAAATAAATTCAAGAAACAATTTTACTTTTTATGTGAAAATTCGGTATATAAACAAATGCTGTAAGATGGAGATATTGTGGTTCGATATAGGATCCGGATATTAGTGTGGATGGTATACAGGAAATGAATATACAACAGGTGTTTCCTGGTTATAAATTAGGTTAATAATAAGGACCAATGAAGATAAGTCGAGAACCTGGATGAAAGACAGTGAATTATGGATTATAGGTCGAGGTAGAGAGAAAATATGATGTGCTAATTTTATCATGGGACGTCCTGTGTTAGTTTTTATTGTTATTATTGTTATCTTATTGTTTAGACAGATTATAGAGTAGACCTTTCAATTAAGTAGGTTATACATGTAGTTTTAGGAAGTTATTGGTAATGTAATAGTAGTAGTAACTTTTCGTAAATAGCAATGGACAGTCACGGTTTTTAGTGATGAACTAGATTTTTTCTGATATGTGAAATGTAAACACAAAATGAACATAGAGTTAATTAAAATAAATAGAATATCGTCAAAAATACAATATATTCACAATCAAAGTTAAAGTGTTACTTTTAGTAGTTACGTAATCATGTTTAATAGAAAATTAATCGATTCGGTGCCAAGTAACAATTTTTACAATGACCTCATTCTATCTATTTAGGTATCTAATTAACAAAAAAGACAGCTTAAAAATTGATCTGAAAAATTTGAATGTGAAATTAAATGAAGATCTTAGATCATTCGATTTGCCTGTAACAATTTGTCAAATTCTATTTGAATGAACAAATGTATTGATTATGTTTCTTATTAATTATTTTTCTTATTACAACTTGTCATAAAAAATGTTCATGAAATTATTTTTAATTTGCAATAAGTGACTAATTAATTATTTAATTTGTGATTATCTTAAAGGTGAATGACATTATTTACCTAATATTTAGTTGTTGTTTTAACGTCGTGGATAATTATCATATTATATTAACTACGTCTCAAACGTAAATGCCAATTTAACCACCTTACAAAGGCGCAACAAGTTAAAGATATACTAAGCTTTCATGAAATCGAACTTGGACCGATAGTGTCCCAATTCAAATTCCTACCCAACACCCTAACGGACCTTAACATACAGGAATTTTTTAATGCTTTCAATTTTGTTTTCAATTATTTATGACTGAATATATTTAATGAAAGAAGCAGTAATTTTTTGCGCCACAGTGTATCAGTGATGCAAAGCTTTGCAGTACCTGGCATCATCAGACTACCTGATGGCTCAGAGCGCCATCTATTCTTGGAAGCCAAGAGAACGAACAGGTGGCACCACAAGAGACAGCTTTCTCTGCAAGATTTCCAGTAAGAGACAAAAAAATAAAATACAATTCGGGGCATACTAAGTTTTACTATAGAATTTGGCATCGTACTATAAATTGATTTTGGATTATTTTGATTTGGATTATTAATAGTATTCATTAAATTTTTATGAATAATTTATACCCAGCAGGTTTTTTTATATAAAAACCTCATCTTATCTGTTAAATATTGAGTATAACTTTACAGATTTAAAATGCTTTTAAATATTGGACAATTTTTCATCTCTGAAGCAGCAAATTCATCTGGCAATTTTTCAGATAGCCCCAATAAATTAAAATTCTAAAATGACATTCTCTGTAACATAATTTACTCAGTAATCGTAGTATTTATTTAGTTTCTACTAAACATTGTATAAAAGTTTGCGCTTCGTATAATGCTTAACAGTAAATGTGATTACCTAACAGTAAATATAATTTTACAACTAGTTTAAATTTTAAAACTTGTCCAATAAAAACTCTTTAAAAATAAGTTTAGTTAAGACTTTATACATTTTAAATCAAGACGATGCATGAATTATTTTACAAATTAAAAATAGGCTTTTCTAGTAATCATATTATTTAAGTCGATAGAGAGTCATCATTCAAAACCACGGGAGGTAACCGTTTCCGACCGCATCCCCCTCACTCCCTTGTTTTCCCTGCTCAATAGCTGCATTTCTCGGAGAGAAAAAAATCGTCGACGAAAACGTTTGCAGCAACTAGATCTCAAGTTTGACGCTTTTCACAATGAATTTACGCAGTTGCATAACACTTCAAAGAGCTTTTAGTGGCACGCGCTTCAAAGCATTTTTTTGTTTACTTAAAAATAGTTTTTTACTGCTTTTGTCAATTAATGAAAATTAAATAAAAGTTTTGCTATATTTGATACAGTTCATTGATTTCTAAAATGAGTTTTAAATAACCAAATCTGATTTTTTTTTATCACATCTACAGGCAGCTAAATAATCAATTTACTAAATTCTTTGCTCTGCCACAATCTTTATCAATTTCCAGTTATTTCACTGGCACATCTCTCTAGGTCTGTTTACCTATCCGTCTAACCAAGCATGATATCTCTAATCCCATCACTAGTGGATTACGGCTGCTTGCTATTTTTTCCTTAGCGATATTTCCTGCGTTAATTATTATTGTCTAGCCTGTATCGGGTTGCGATTGACTTATGGCGAACTTGTGTTACAGATCTTGCAATCATCAGACAGCAAGTAAAATCAGCCTGGTTGAGTATTAAATCATTTATGATCCGTCTATGAGCTGTGATTTTCAACGCAAATTCATCTCAGCTGCATTGAAGTACTTGCTCCGAAATACCGCGATAAAAAGTTACAATAACCTATTTACACTAAAAATTGACTAAATACAATTAAGCGTATACAGAGATTGAGTAGATTTGCAGAATTAGAAACCTGTCAACATATTAGTAGATATCAGGTCATCTTCAGTTAAACGATTTACAGTAGAGGCTTTTGCTATGTGCTTCATCTATTAAAATTTAGTGCAATTGAAGTTGAGCAATTAGTATTATTATTAATTCAAATAGAATGTTAAACGATGATTTTGAATATTAGTTCATTTCTGCAGTCACTTGCTCTGTAAATGGTAGAAAGTTTATATTTGGGAAATGTGAACCTAAATTAAAGTGACAGACAGCTTGCATATAAACTTTATCATAGTTTTGATATATTATATACGCAAAGTGCAATATCATGTTTCATATGTATATGTAACAACCCGACACCATCTAAATTTACTATATTCACTTTAATTTAATGAAAGTCAAAATGAAATGAATGAAATGAATGAAATTAGTTATCATTACCATGTTGGACACAGCAGTCAAACGATATGATACACTATGATGCCTAAGCTTACAATTATAAACAGTTAGGCTATGTATTTATAGGTAAATTTATTTTTATTATGTAAATATGTGAATGAAATAGGCTTAACCAAACTATAATTTGTAGTTTATATGAAAGATTTTAAAAAGAAAATTGGACTGTTGAAAAAACACTGCTTTTTTAACATAGCAAGGAAATCCAATAATAAACAGGACATGTCGAAATGACAACAGGATCTGCCATTTATATCAAAGTGTCATATCGAATGGATTGCTAATAACTTTGCAATAAAGATTATATTTTTAAAAATTATTATTTTCGGATTTCTATGACGAAGTTTTTACTTTCTCATCAAACAAAAGTACACTCTGGCGTTGCATTTTTTATTATTTTGACATAATTAAAGAATTATATAAATAAAGAATTTGAATAACTAAATAGCAGCTGAATATTCTGATTCAAATGTCTAAATTTCTGTAGGATCGTTTGATCGTATTTCTGCACGTTAAACAGTTTGAGAAAAGGCAAAAGTTCTGATATGAGAAAAATTAAGAAAGAAATTCATCACTAGTATAAAATTATTATTTTTATATCATTAAAAAATATTATGTAACAGAAATAGTGCAATAGCAAAATTTTGTCATATTTAGGCCTACTCGGTTAAAATAAGTCAACATAAGTAAACAGCGATTCGGTTTATATTATTATATTCTCCGTCAATATTTATATTATTTGCCATTAACACTCGTTTACATTTGCAAATCTTCTGGCCTATAGCAATGCAACTTGTAGATTTTCAACCTTGAATTTTCTATTTTAAGCAATCCTCGAAACTTAGCCTTTTCAAAAGATCAGCCGAAGACTCCACTTGCTCAAAATCACCACTTGCGCACGGTATAAGTCAAAATTCTTCTCTTTTTCTTAGGGTTTCTATATAATTTTGAACTTTTGCAGCGAGCTAACATTCTCTATTGCATGCGCTTCTGTTTCTTGAGTTGTGACTATTTTAATGCACAGCTACTTTCTAGACAGAAGCCAAATTTGAGTTGGATGCTTTTCGCATCAGAGAAGTTATTTATAAAAGTAGCAGAGGAGCTGAGAAACTTAGATGCTCGAGATATTCTTGGCTTGTGAAAATTATCCTGCTAAGTTCATGTAGAGGCTCAACAGTTGCTATTCGATACACAGAAGGCATTCAACACAAGTCTAACTAGATTGCCTAATAGTCAGCCTACATGCCAGATATATTTCATGAAAACATGCAATATTGATCGCATTAAAATATTTTGAGGGAAACAAGTAGTCGGACCAATTTTCATTGAATAAAATAACTGTTGTTACTATATTAATTGTTGTACTAATTTAGAAGTTTCACGAAGTAAATTATATCTTGTAAGAGTATTTTTGCACAGTTAATATGATAATTATAATGGTACTGGTTAAATTGAATGATTCAACTTATCATTAAATTTGTTTGTTATATTAAGGAGAATAAAATGAAATCTTCTCGGCCGTTAGAAAAGTTAAAAGTAATCCAATTTGACTAAAAATATTTAAAATAAATGACCACAAATACTTGGAACAATTTGACTATAACAAGATTAATAGGTCTATGCACCCGGCTACCAACAAATTTAACGACTAATAAAAGTTCTAATTTCAATAATACAAATAACTATAAACTTTTACAACACAGATTTCTGAAGAAGATAATTTCTATAAACAACTGACTAGAAAAATGCATGTAAAATCTACAAGAAGCCAAATTTTACAATTTGACAAAACGAAGAAAACACGTTACACAGCCATCACAAAAACAACGCGAGAAAGTTTTTGTCACTTTATTTTTATCAGGGATCAAACATCACACGGTAAAGGACAGCGTCTAAGGAAAGAAAAAATGACAAAATTGATGAAATAATCAAAAAATGTTCGTAAAGTTTCCGTGATAATCAAAATCTGATTCCCGCGTGAAAGTTTTCAACACGAATTCGACAAATTTTCGTAAGAAAAGATTAATAAAAATTGTATCGAAATTTTATACTGTAATACTATTGTCACTACGCCGATCACGCTTTTGTTAATGAAATAAATATGAAATGATTTTTAAAACAAATTACACATTTAGACATTTTGAGAAACATAGTTTTAGCAATTTTGATTTGTCAAGAGATAGAATTTCACTTTTTTGATTATAGTGATAAAACAGAAGGGAGGGGGAGGGGAGGATTGGAAGGGGTGGGTAAGGAAATGAATTTTTAGGAGGGAGGGAGTGTGTGAGGAAATTGATTTGGAATAAGAGAAAGATGTTCAACTTGCTGATAATGAGTCTACGCGCATACGAAAAGGATTCTACCAATAAGTCTATGTTCGCAAGTTTTGGGTCTCACGCAAGGTACTGAAATAAAAAGTACATCTACGTTACACTATAAGTTGAAAATAGAAAATGGACTTGAAGAGAAAACAGTTTACGATAAATATAAAAACTGATTGATAATAATAAGATTGAATTACTTCAATTATCACTTCATAACTTTATTTCAATATGACTTTAATTGTAATTAAAGAAAGTGAAAGAAACAGTATATTACGTTGGTTACAAATGAAAAGATAAATATCATAAATAAAATGTTAAATATTATACATAAAATGATAGAAATCAGCTCACCTAGGGATTAAGGGGTAATTACACGTTGCATTTTACTTCGACAGGCGGCTGAATTCACGTTGATCTGAAAGAATATCATACAAATATCTAATTATATTCATTGAATAATATTTTGTTTATCTTAAGAATCATCTACTTTTGTTAAATAGAATCTAACATTGTGAAATTTTCGTAGTTTCATTACAAAATCTTATTATAAAATTTAAATAAAAAACTTAATTTAGACACAAAAATATCTACCTGTTCTTGTGTGACTAGTAGTAGTGGCTCCACCCTGTGAATATAACATAGAACAGGTTTAATGAACACATCTTATATAATCGTAAGATTATATTTAACTGGCTATTTTAAATACTTGCAAATTTGCATTGACACATTCGAATACTGTTGAGTCAAATAGAATAGGCCTACTAACAGCAATACATAAAAAACAGTAATATATTAAACTTAAATAGACACATAACTAGACCATTAGAAAGATTTATAGCCTAATACTAATACATTAATTTGTAAACTAGTGTTATAACTGAAAATAATTTGCTTTTTGCATTTAAACCAAGTTTATAGTAAACATAGTATGTTTATGATTGCTTTATGGCTTTGGTTGTGAAATTGATAACTTATGAAGATTCTTAGAATTGTAATCTAACGTCATTTTGTTAAATGATGCAATAATTTGTTTAATGAATTTAGCATATATTACCGGTCCCTTGGTTGTAGTGGTAACACTGCTGCTGCGGTTCTTGGCTCTCATCTTAGACACAGCCTGTTCAGCCTGGTCAGCTCTCTCCTCACTCTCCTCCAGGTCGTGCTGGACCTTGCGATACTTGGCCAAATTGATAGCGGCAATCTCCTCCTGCATAAGAAAGAAAATAATATTTTTGTGTAATTTCACATAAAAAATATGAATTTACTTTTTATTTTAAATACTATGATTATTAAATATATAATTTGACCAGAGAAGAACTAAAGGAATGCTAAGACTAATGGCTGATTCGAGGAAAAAATGTGCCAATTTGTTATAATTACGTTAAATCACATAACGTTTACTAGCCATGAAGTTATAATAATCACATGACATCATGGTCCAATAAAATATTTGTAATAACCGTGCTCCTTGAACATTTAAACAAGTATATAACTATAATTATTATTCTAATTAAACAGCCTCCCTTGAATCCGCCAGAATAGTTACAAAACATGAATTTACTCAATACAATACCAACCGCTTCCTCGACTTGTCTCTTGAAGGTCTTAATCTTCTGTTGCAGTCCGTCTATCTGCGACGCTGCCCTCTCGTACGACCTGCGATCCTCCTCGCCTTGGGCCACCAGCTCCTTCATACGACGATCCTCCTTCCTCAGGTTCTTCTCCGTCTCAGCGTAGCGTCTCTGTTCATTCTCCAGCTCAACCTCAAGCTCTCTCACGCGGCTCTCCAACTTGGAGATGATCTTCTTGCCTCCCTTGAGAGACGAAGCCTCCGCCTCGTCGAGACGGGCCTGCATCTCCTTGACCTGGGCCTCGAGGTTACGACGAAGCTTCTCTATCTGCCCGGCGTGGTCCTGCTCGTGACGGAGCTCCTCGGCGATGCGCGCGGCGTCGGCCATCGCCTTCTTGGCTGAATCCTCGGCAGAACGAAGCTCGTTGGCATGGTCTTCCAAATCGGCCTGGATAATGTTAAATGGACTTCAACTTGATTCATAATTTAATTTTTATAAAAAAGAGTGAAATATTAATATAAATAATTATAATAATTAAACTAAGTTCTAGTAAATATAATAATGTTAGTAAACTAATAAGTAAATCGAAAGTAATGTAAGAGTTAGTACAAGTAATATCAGTAATTCAGACTAAGTGCTTGGCACTTTATTTGAGTGTACAATATTGTCCAAAGATATCCCATAAACTTTATTTTAGCAGAAATAAACATTATTTATCTATTTTAATATAAATAACGTTAATCAAACTATTAAACTAAGCCCAGAATCAATGAAGAAGAAGCCTCACATGCATAGCCTGGATGTCGTTCTCTAGTTTCCTCTTTTGAGCTGACACTGACGTGACCGTTGATGACAGATCAGATACTCTGTCAGAAGCCTCGTGAAGTTCACCCTCAGCTGCCTTGCGTGCACGCTCAGCTGACTCCAACTGTGTCCTCAGCTCCTC
>JAQIXG010000218.1:0-38608 GCA_034700105.1 Oconnorella tubifera
TAATTTGAAAGTAAATTTTAAATTACAAAATACATTAAAAATTGTAATTTAGATACAAATTACCAAATTACATTCGGCACTGTAATTTCGTTACCAATTACAAATGTAATGAAATAACGTATTTCAGTTACATATAATTTCGATACTGCCCAACTCTGAATATTAAAATGCAAGCATCTAATCTTTGCGGGCAAGTAAACTTTTCGATCACTAATATTGTACACTAAATATCGTTACTAAAGAAAACGTTTTACGGATTTAAACTTTAATTAAAATAAATTACGTTTTTATGAATTAATCTTACTATAATCATTGATGATAACATGATACTAATTTCGAAAAATCGAAAAATACACAGAGTATTCAATGATAAACTCTCTAGTTAAATTGTAGATTTTTATTTCAAAAATTAATTTTTATTAACATGTTATGATTCAGCTAAATTCAATCTTAAGTTTCCTATATAAACATATAATGTAATTAACCTCTGAATAAAAACACGAAAACAACAAAAAATATACATTGCTTTTTATTATATAAAATGATAAATGACACTGCGTACTATGAAACCCGAATAAATTAAAAACAATGAAGATTACATATTTTCAAAATGCAATACAGAACTGGAAATTTAAGATGAATTTTGATTTAAACAAATGATATAACTTATAAACTTCAAAAGTCTGCAGTTTACACAAATGTGCTGATTTGAAAGGTAAGTTTAAAAACTATTTGTTTATCTTATGGTAAGTTTATAATAGATTTCAGCAAATACTCTTCATATAATTATTACAATGTATTTAAAGATAGAGAGAATTTCTAAAACATGAACACTAGTATAGAAAAATAGTAGAAACAACATCAATTAATAGTAAGCACATTAAAATGGGTGGGATGAAGAAAATGCTAGAAAATAAACATAGTATTAATAAAAAGTGATAATGCCTTAACCGTAAATTAATGCTTAAAAGTATACATCTACGATGCATCTAAAACAATCATTAGATTGTAATAACTGTTACTTTTAAATAGAGTAAATGAAATAATATGATATATTCAGCCAAAAAGATATATGGAATCAGTTTTTGTACAATTCATCTTGATAAAAAATATGTGAAGAAACTTATTGAATAATGCAATTATAATGATCGAGATCCAAAAATTGTTTGTTCGTTCTGTAAGTTTTAGAAATTGCAGACAATTAATTTAGTATACGAAAATGCATATAGTGTGTAAAAATTAAGACACAAAAACATTGATGACAACAAACAATTTAAATAACAAGAAAGTTTCGAATGAAATTAAGATCTTCACTGGAATAAATGCATAATGCATTATTTGCCTCATATGAACAGATTGGTATATGCTACACTACCAGTGGTTATGCAATTTTTAGACTTAGATTTTTCAGCATCAAAATACTATACCAAAAATTAGTTTAACATTTGCACTTTCACATAGATTTAATTTATCTAGTTAAAAAGTTCAAATTATGAAATATATCTAAATTGGTTTAATAATTTCACGAGCAGAGATTAGTAGCAAAACTTAAGCCAGTATCCCTGAGATTATGAATATTGTTAAAAATGAAAAAACTTGACGTATCAATATTAAACAACAAAACGATATAAATAAATAAGACCATAATTCTTACTACAAGTAGCGAATATGATGAGAATGTAACGCATAGCTAACAACTACACCACAATGAATAGACTACTAAAAATGCCTAGAGCTATTGTTAATAATGAGTGGGCCCATATAATGGTGCTCATTTTTTGGTCGTTTTCTTCGCTTTCTTGCCAGCTTTCTTTGGTTTTTCTGAAAATATCATGCAATTCAAATTAGCACAATAATAAATTCAGATTACTGTAATGTAGAATTATACTAAAATACAGTGAAATCTGCATTTTCATGTTTATAACATTACAGTTTTCATCTGGATTATTATTTGAAATATAAATTTGCTCTGGAGACAAATTATAATTATTAAGGAATAAATAAAATTTAAAGCATCTCGCTGTTGACTTACTCGCTTTAGCTGGCTTGGCTTTTCTAACCTTCTTTACCTTGGCTTTGCCTGAAAAAGCAGAAAATTGAAACGTTATAATTTACAACCATCATTGCAAATGTACCTAATTATTGGCTAAACGAATGCAATTTCTTAGCCAGTAAAACAAAAAAATCATAAAAAGGTTTGAGGCTAGCTGCTAATGGCATGATCAATAAATGCGCAAATTAATAAATATATTTAAATTAGAAGAAATTTTAAAACAGCAATAGAACTGTAATGCGCACCCTGTACACTATCGCTACTTGGAGCATGTACGTCTACCTTCTTTGCTTTTGCCATTTTATAACTATCTGACAGCCACCTAAAAAATACAACATATATAATATTAAACACCTATCTTGCGAAAGGAGGCAGCAAGTAAGTCAAGTAACGAAACATTTTTATTGCAAGACTCGATTAGTAAACACTAGCGTACAAATGGGCGTATTAAAAACTGCTTTAAATAAAATTGCATAGCTGCATTACACTTTTGCGATTTCATAAAGAGTAACATAACAACAGTATTGATTTTCATAATATATATCTTGCATGTTATAGATTTCAATATTACTTTGTAATTTCATTATTTTCTAAATTCTTTTTTAATAGAAGCCACTTTGCAATGAAGCTACAATGAAGATATTTGTAATTTCAAGTTTCGTGTACATTTTTTCCACTAGCAGCGAATGGTCTTGCTGCTAATCATTTGCTTCAAAAATCATTTGCAAAAAGCATCGAATAGAATCAACCCCGTAGCCCAGTAGTGCAGCTATTTAGGCGCGAACCTTCAAGGTCAGCGTCCTTTATAAACTCTACGTAGATGCAGAAGTGTACTTAATAATATGCAACTATGTCAAAGACCTAAAATCGACAACTAGGTCAATGACCTAGAAAAGCACCCCGGCCTAGTAAGCCTCTCGATCAATAAACACAACACAATAATATCTAAACAAAGGCTAGAAAACTCGCGATTTTATTGGGCAGAATATAAAAGGCGGATCCATTCTAACCAATGAAATAAAACATTGGCCAGTAAATGACTGGCCAATATACTATTGGCCAGTCATTTACTGGCCAATCGAAACGCTCATATGCAAATATCTGAGTCACGATATGCAAATTTTTGAAATAAGAACGCGTCTTTTCGTTTAGGCCAAGGTTACGCAAAGTGCCCGGCTACGTATTGCGTTACGCTAGGCCGCTACGCTGTCAACAAAGAGACGCGCTAAAACCAGGTACGCTACACAATGATTAACCAAAAGAAAATCTTTTTATAAAATACTACAAATCTTTTTTCTGCAAACATCATTATTGCAAAAAATGCTAAAAAATATTGCATCATAGTAGTAACAGAAAATCAAGCACCCCGTTTGATTTTCTGTTTCTTGCAAAACTGAATTGTAATCAAATAACATTGAAAGTGCAAAAGGTATACATGGGTTAATAAGCGTGTAATTTGAGTATTTTATAACTCATTATTTACACTAATAAATCTTTACGTAAACAAAACTCCAATGCATGTACTCAACTAGAGAATTTAACAATATGTTATATTTATTATTTCATGTAAGAATTGTAATTAGAATAGTTTACGTACAATTATATATTTCTATTTTATCAATATTCCCGCACAATGCAAAACATTCGAACTACATACAGATTCTGAAACAACGCTAAAAAGCAAATATATAATTGCAAACCAATTTCAAAGTTTCAACCTACTGAATCTTTAATAGACAATATTATATACATTTAATACTTGCAGATTTTAGCTTTATATTTCAGCATATTCTTTTCGTTAATGCTCAATATATTCACTATCTTGCATTCATTACTTTCAGCCTCAGTATACTTAACATACAAGTTTTTAACAATAAATATATACTTACGTTAATCAACAGATAAATAATCGCCTAAACTCGAAATAATTCTACAATATTTTCTATATTGAAAACTGTAAACAACTTGGCGTCCTGTTTTTAAGCGTTCAGCTGAGCGATTGGATCGATATAGCGTCACTTGAGGCGTCCCTCAGTCGACGGATGGGTGGAGCAGCTGCTACTGCTGGGCTCTCGAGAATGAGCCCGTAGGCTCGATGGGCTACTAGGGCTAGTGTTACGGACGAAAAAACAGTTTGGCGCGAAGCAATAGTCTATCGAACAGTTAAAATAATGCAATGGTTAATTTATATGGAGACGGAAATATCTACCAATTTGATTTGTGTTTGAGGCATTTTCAGCTCCATCTGAAATTTAAAGAAACTGAACATTTGTTTTCACCATAAGAAATGTACATCTTTATTCATTCTATCATTGACCCCATATAGAGGTCTTTGACCCGCGATAGAGGTCATTGACCCGCTAAAGAGGTCATTGACCCGCTACAGAAGTCATTGACCCGCTATAGAGGTCATTGACCCGCTATAAAGGTCATTGACCCGCTACAGAAGTCATTGACCCGCTATACAGGTCATTGTCCCGCTATGAAGGTCATTGACCTGCTATAAAGGTCATTGATGTGCTATGGAGGTCATTGACGTTTTAGAGAGGTCAATGACCCACTATAGGTCTTTGATCCGCTATAGAGGTCATTGACCCGCTATAGAGGTTATTGACCGGCTACAGAGGTAAATAGAAGTTCTAAATAGTTGCATTAACTCATAGATTCACTTTAATTTAAGATATCTTCGGTTTCATGGAAGAAAATTTTGACTGTAGAATCCTGCTTAAAATGGAGTCGATTTTAAATTTGTGGAAAAGTAAAAGAATGATCACAATACGCTATTATCTATTATAATAATAAGTCATATTATATATTACCCTATTAAATATGTAAATCGTTAAATAAATTTTGTTCAGTAACTATTGAGCAATATCATTAAAGTTGCGATTGACAAGATAATGATATTCAGAGAAGATCTCTGAATATTAGCGAGTCCACTTTCTGGTGGATTTTCATTTTCATCAATCACGTCCCATTCATAGTCACCGCAGTATCCATTTAGAATTGGCTTAGCTGGTATTCCGCGCCTGAAATAAAAAGGTAATAATAATGAAAGCAAGTAATAAATTACTAATAATAATAATATTCATCTTATAATTTACACAATATTGATTGACAGCTCTTTGTTCACTACACAAGAACATCTACTACAACATCTACTGAAAAGTTATACCAGAGTTTATGCTGGGCTTTACTATACTAAGCTAGTAATCTTAGGCCTACTAAGAGAATTAATCACTAGATATCTTAAAATTAAATTTAGAGCAGAAATATTTAATTCTAATGATTAATATGTCATTTACAATCAAAATAAATATATTTAGTCTCCTAGCTACCTAACCATCCTACATCGTTGTTGATCGAGTCTGTATTTAGCTGACTCAACGTCCGTCTCAGTCTTACTGCTCCAGAGACGCTCAGAGACTGCAGACACTCGGGGCCTAGCAGTATAAGTAAACACTTACTTTTTGCCTAACGTCACATCAGCACAAATACGATCATAAGGTCACATCAGCACAAAAATGATGTTTATGAATACATATAAACCGGGTGAAAGTTATGAAGAGAATCATCATTGAATTCGTCTTAGTTATTGTATTCTAGTATACAATAATTCAAACTATTAATGCAATAGCCTACTGTATTGATAGTCTCAATCTGCATATTTCAAAAATTATTGTTGAAATCGCATTGTAAAATGTCACATATATAACAGTAATATATTGAAAAAGTTAACATATAGCATCGATCAGTACTCAGTATACTTACCATAAAACAGAAAAAATATTTGTGGAGTCAATATATTCAGACCAAGCGCAGGCCTCTCCTCCTTTCATTAGTTTATGCAGTGAAGTGTCATCTGAATTATATACATACTCGTGTATTATTTATTTCATTAGATACTTTTCATTTAATTGACATTTTGATACTTAATTTTAATTTATTGACATAAAGTCAATAGCTATGAAACACTAAGGTTTATATATTTTACTGAATGAAATATACAAATTTATTACAGGTTATTGATTTTACTTTTATTTATTCTATAGCTAAAGCCACTGAAGATAAATTATATTACAAGTACAGATACAAACAATAATAAATAAAATTTAATAAAATGCATCAATTCCTGATATTTTTTAATTATTATAGCATCGTACATAATTAAATTATAGTAGAAATACAAAATAAATACAAAAATAGAATTTTGCTAACCGGTAAAATTATCCGGTTCAACCATGTAATACTTCTTCCAGTCCTGCCCATAACTGATCATATTCATGTACCAAGGTCC
This sequence comes from Oconnorella tubifera, assembly GCA_034700105.1. NCBI lineage: Eukaryota > Metazoa > Annelida > Clitellata > Enchytraeida > Enchytraeidae > Oconnorella > Oconnorella tubifera. Next base: position 6,351 of record JAQIXG010000218.1, read on the forward strand.
TGAGAGGATCATGTCATAGCCTTTCTGAGCAACAGCAAGACTGTACTCTTGCCAAGTCTTAAATAACACAGGATCACTGGATACATCTTTCCATATCTCAACCACAGTACTTGCATCGACCTATGTTGATAAATTAAAATCAAATATACTTATCTCTAATGATTAGATACTTTAAGACTAATCACAAGTTTATCTTGTTTTATTTGCACAATACTAGCACTATCATTTATAACATTAATACTTGTAACAAAAAGTTATTTATAAATTTAGAGTTTAATTATTCTGCTACAAGTGCACTGCAGCGTTAGGCTTATAATTTAAAAATTATCAATATTGTTATTCGTAGTATTTGAATTAACCAGCATTTCTATTCACAAAATAAAATGAAATTACCAGTAAAACTTATAATAATTAGTATATACCAAAAAAGCATGAGAAAAAAATTAATTCCCATGTAAAAATCTCACTTACAGTGACATTATTATCAATGGGGTCCTGCCAAATGACGTATTTTGTAGGACGTGTTAAACCTTGCACAATCTTAACCAGGCGACCTGCATAATACTGCTCAACCTCACTGGTACTTGTGAGGTTATTTCTTTCCATCCAGACGGTCATATTAGGATTAGACTCCCTGTGTGTATTTTCAAGCATTTTTGTCATAAATCAAAATATTAAAGTCAGTCAGAATATTGATTTGTTTTTAATGAATATGTATAAATAATACTATATATATATATCATGTCATAATAATAGTAAATATGACATGATATATAGTAGTTTCACAACTAGGCATATGTTTTCCATTGTTTTATATTTATACAATTGGTAACATCTTTAATTATAAATATATGATACAGAATTCTTCATTAACTTTGATCTGATATATAATTATTCTGTATTTTGAAAAAATAATAAAAATAATAAATTTATAAAAAAAAATCACACAGCTACAAATGTTTGGCTTAGCAGCAAATATTTGTTACCTTTATCTGCTAACATTTCAATTCTTACAACTATCTGTCAATATTTGTTATGCTTATCTCAAACATTTGTTAAAGCATATCTACTAACATATGTTATGAGATATAAATATAATTAAATTCATCATACTTAATATCTAAATAGTTCTTCAATTTTACTAATTAATTGACCTTCAATCAATACTGATGACAAATATTCGCTATTAGATAGTATATACAGTAAAATAGTTGTCATTAATTCTATGAATTACTTCAGTTTAATCTAATCTATTTCATATAGCTTAATAATTAATCAACTAATAATTACTTAATCAATTAATTTATTAATATATATTTGTATACACTCTCTGTGTCGGCTTAGATATTTCGAAATATTGTGATCAATGAGTATATAGCAAATATAATTTATTACTCCCAAATTATATTTCCAACAATGTAGTGTATAGATATATATTTGTATATTATGTATATATACATTGCGTGTATATGTCAAAAATAATGCACAAATTTGATAATTGGGTTACATTCTAAACATAATGTTAAATTTAGTGTTACAGTATACCATAATTTCAATAGGCCTGCTAATCTGAATCAATATTTTAAATAATTCTAGTTACTCTAGAATTATTTCAATCTTTTTTGTAATTTTGCATATATTTTCATATTGTAATATTTAAATCTTTTTTGTAATTTTTCTATATTTTTACCACTAAATACATCACTGAAATAATTCACTTTTCATTTAGAATTATTTACAAAAGAAATGACTAGAAATACAATTAAGAACCAGCAAGCATGGTACGCTTCATCCATCCCTAAGTGAACGTATTCGTCTGGAAACACGTGTACAATCTCTTCATATAATCTTGTAAGAAATGCATACGTCTCTTCTAGCATAGGATTCAGGATCTCCTGGGCTCCATGTCTGGGATAGTTGGGCACATTAGGGCCGCCGGCCAATCCCTGGCCCCAGCAGGGTGTTATGAGTGCTAGAGTAAAGAAAGCGCATAATGTCAAAGATGTTGTATTCATCTATGCTATTAATATGTCTATCTGCAGTTTGTATAAAAATAATGTACGTCATACATTATTTTTTCAGTTTTATACATAATACAAATAAAATTATGCACGAATAAAAATTAGTACATAAAATATGTGTATGAAGCGCATATTCACATCACTTGTAATAATATTTACAATTATTAACAACAATCAGATACATAAAATATGATATAGACCTACAACTAAACAAACAGATTGATAAGAGTTTTTCTTAACATAAATATAGTAAAATAAAAAAAAAAAAGAAAATAATTTCTGCAGATTGTCTCAACTGCTATTCGTAGATATAAGGAATAATAGTTATAGTTATAATCTATACGTTATGCGTAATAATATATTCTCATCTCAATTAAAATATCTGCTCATTTCAGATTTATTTTACAAAGCTATTTTACTTAGTATTTTTATTTTTTCTCTTACATGGAAAGCTTCTGCCCCAGCTCCAAGTATGCCCCGGGGTGTCAAACTCAGGGATAACCCTAATTCCACGAAGTCGAGCTTCTTTCAATATCCTTGTGACATTTTCTTGAGTGTAAACGTGATAGGACGAATAGGCCCCCTGATAGATCACAAAAAATAAAATAGAAATTGTTTACACTGACATCTAGCATGGGAATAATGTTCAAGCTTGGTTTGCTGTGTAAAAGTTAAATAAGCGACAAAACTGCTTGATTATAAGGATTCAAAAATTAACAAAAATTGTAATTAGTAATGAAAATAATAATTAGAAATGTCTTCGGATTAGGATTAGAGATTCATAATTGTATATAGGCACTATACTGATTTATGTATATATAGTTTTGCTATATTATTGATAGTATTACACACGGATTTTCAAAAAAAATCTTATTATTTTTTCATTGTTCTTTGAGTTGTATTTATATTGGATTACTGCTGTTTTTTCAGTGAGTAAAATGTATAATAATGAAATCGTTACCAATGTAGTGAGATTGGGAAAAGTTGTACTTTGATAAGGAAATGACTGATCGTCGACTAGATGCCAATGAAGCACATTAAATTTATCCCAACTCATTACTTCCTGTTAAAAACAACAAAGATTTTATTCTGGAGCAAAATACCCAACACATTAACTCGAATAGCTTATTAAATAATCAACTAATAATTACTTATTAATAATTACTAATAATTTCATAACACATGCAATTATTAATAATAGAGATTAATAAGGTTAGGGTTAAGTTTAAAGTCATGGAGTATACCATATTATATTAATGTTTCAGAACTATCTGCCAATTTAAGCGCAGTAATAAATGGGCAGCAAATTAGAGAAATAGTGAGCTATCCTGGATTGGAACCTCGATCTGTAGTGTGAGTCCAGCGCATTAACCATTTCTCTAACAAGTTTAATATACAGTTAATCTTGTTCATACATAGATAAATATGTTTACTCTCATGTATATCATTTATATTTAACTCGATTTGATTAAAGATTTTATATGAATTACATGAACTAAAAACAAAAAGCGAATGTTGAAGCTTAGAATTAGACACCAAGTCACATATTACCAGTATTTTGATGATGGTATTGACTGGATAGTAATGTCTCGCTGTATCTATCATCAGTCCACGATGACTGTATCGAGGGAAATCAGTAATAACCGTTTGATTTATCTGATACTGTCAACAAACATTACTATAAAAATAAGGATAATTATTAGAAAAGATGAGTTATTATTAAGAAAAGTATATATTTCTATAACATGGGCTATAAAATATAGAAAATTTAGCTTATATAAGAACTTAGATCAAGTTATAAGCTGATAAAACTTAAAGCTACTTAATGTTTTATAGGTTTATTAACACGTCAGTATTAAAAATATAAGACTACTAACTTTGTAATCGTCTGTCAGATAAATGAGTTGGCTGAAAGTTTCTAATCCTGACACAATGCAACATAAATAAATCATATTGTGTTACAATTTTGAGCGATATACAATCAGATATAAATATATAATTATATATAAACTATAAATCAACTATACCATTTAATAACCTTGCAAAACTGTGCTCCGATTTGTAAAATATAAAGTATGCAGGACCTTTACTTAAATGAATCGATTTTCATTTATATTTTGCGTTATATGCCCATTATTATAGAGAACTATATTAAGTCTGATTATTTTGTTTTATTTATTTATTAATGGTTTATCTCTGTATTTGAGACAAATAAAAGATTGATATATTACCTCGTAATGCTCCCCAAACTGTTTCCGCTTTTAGTTTAATACTATCTTCATTCGTTACGGAAAGAGAATCTAAATATAACCAGCAGTTTCTATTTGTTTTTGACTTTATAATCTTGTATCTATAAACTCTAGGGTTACACTTACAATATCTTTTGTTACTTGGCGCTTAACTCAATGAGCTTAATGAATTTTTTGAGTTATTTAAAATACTGTATTAGTAAAGTAATATATGGGCAGTAAGCCTATATATTAACTGTAGGGCTACTATATTGTAAAACTCACATGAAAAATACTAGTTTTAAGTTTAACCAATTTAAAGCTCTGAACGTACACCTACAGGAAACAGCAATCAAACAGCGATTTCATATTCTTACAAATTTACAAAAAATCGAAAGTTATACTAACAAGTTTCATTATCGCTGAAAGTCGGATACAGTGTCTGCCCATTGCTGCATTTATTGTCCACAATCTCAACATCAAGTGACCTCAACTGACGTAAACTCGCATCGATCTGACCTCTAGGGCTCAAATCGATCAGCTTTTTGTATCTTTCAAAAGCGTGCTCAATGACGTCACAATTGACTTTATTAGATGTAAAACTAAACTGCTTTGGATCAAGTGACATCAGAGTCGACTGTTTGCTCCATTGCTGGGGTAACGGCCAGGGTGCACCCGGCGCAGCCACTGTACCCTTCACGCAGCATAAGATAAATTCAATTATAGATCTAAGATATTGTTCTATACTTTAAGAAAACTAATACATATATTTAATTTAAATATTCCTTAGGCTTTGTAAGAATGATTATAGAGTAGCTTATAATAGGCATTAACTTTTTCGTTTTTCGAATTTTCTGGGACATATGGGATTTTAAAATTCACTCTCATAAAGAATTTGAAACAAGCATTCATGAATGCGAGATCTTTTTCGTCGCCAGGAAAAACAATAGAAGCGTTATATAACGATTCATATTTTAAATACAGTTTATAAGTTATACTACTATTAATAAAATAATTAAAGTTTTGGCATACCTCTAGAGGGAGTCTGACAGCTATCCATGTTATAAATCCTGTCGCTTTTTCAAACAACACGCATAGAGTAATAACTATTACGGATGAACTTATAATAGCTGTAAGTCGCATTCTGTCTGATTTATCAGATTATATAATTATAAAGTTTTATAATAAACGAAAACTCATTGAAAATTATTAGAAGTACTGAATATCTTTTTGAAATTCTGATAAGATATTTCAGTTAAAATTATAATCCTTACAAATGGCAAATATTCTTTAGGGTAGGATTATTCTCAACATAATACCTTATAAACATAGGGGTCAAGCTAATCAAATTCAACACAATACTTATCATCAGTGAGTTATCAATGATTAAATTTTCATTGAATTGAACGGAATGACAGATTTATTCTCTACTTGACTAGTATAATCTTTGTTATAGAGCCTATACAATACTCGAGTATAATCTGTATATATGTTGTAAAGCAAGAAATATTTGATAAATATTTGATGTTATTTGACTACTGTATGTTAACATACAGTATGGTAACATACTGTATGTTAACATACAGTAGTCTAAAATAAGTGAAAATCGATGAGATTTTGATATAAAAGAACAATAATGTGTATATCTAGTCTATTGAGCAAGTGAGAGTTAGTGAGTTGGATAGTTAGTTGATTAGTTATTTTGTTAATTAGTGAGTGAATATAATTAGTTAATAATGAGTCAGTCAGTCAGTCAGTTAAATAAAAGGTAAATAGAATTACTTTGCAAAGTTTGCAGTTAACTTATTTTATTTCAGTAGCACAATTTAAAGGCCAGCAATTTGCCCAACACAATTGAAACACAAATTTTAAGCCAATTAGGACTTCTTGAATTAGTGAATTCCACTGTAACGACATAAATTAAATGCAAGTCAGATTCTGTACATAACAAAAATGGACATCACTTGGGGGGGGGGGTGCAATTGCCCCTCCATCTGATTTTTGAAAGTATTTATTTGACATGTATCCGAATGGACTTTAAAGCTAAGCCTGGTGATTGTGGTTTGCTAACATATCTCTATTTTATGAGTTTTGTTTGCTCATTTCCCTCTTACAAAAGTTGCAATTACATCCCTGATAACAATTAACTCACAAATATTACCGTTTAATTTTATAAATAAATTCAAGTTTAATTTTATAAATAAGTTTACAGTTAATCGTGAAAAAAAACCCAATCACATCGCTTTAAAAACTAAATAAAGTAAAATGTAAACTTCATAAGTCAAATTGTCACAAAAGAATACTGAGAATTGATTAAATCAAGTAAGGGTTGTATCCACATTATCGTAATGACAATAAAATGTGCATTACTTATTGACCATTTTATTTGTGAATTAAAAAAGAATTACCACTATACTAAAAAAGTGTTCTTGTGTAGCTAAAAGGCAAAAAAATCGTCAGATATTTAGCTATCAGAGGCCTTTATTATTTGCTTCTAAATCCATTTTATGCTTGGTGCAATATAAATAGATTTGAATGGACAAATAAGACATTAATATACACACAAATATATACACGAATGACAATTTTAAATAGTTTGTGTTAAATTTAAAAGCTGTAACAATTCAATTTACAAATACAATTGTAATACTATTCGAGTACGCATTAAAAGAAATATTTTAAAGATAGAAGCCAGCAGTAATTCAGTTCAATGAGATGTAATTTTCTAGAATGTTTTCTATTTTAATGAAGAGGGATTCTAGTTTTATCAGTGGAGCTGTTTAGACCTCTATTTCTTGGCATGCCAGCTTTTCCAAGGTCCTGAAAAAATATTAATAAAAAAGTTAAAAAAGTGTTAAAAAGCAAATCCAATTAAAGAGCAATAAAAGTTAAAGAAGCAAAAAAAGTTAAAAAGCAAAGAAAGTTAAAAAACACGTACATCTGAGAATTTTTGTGATCTGGAATAGAAGACAACTGGTACAGTATGGACAGTGGGGGGCAGTGACCCGTAGGCAGAACTTGTTGTCTTATACATCACATTAATCGGCTCACATTTATAACCAGCAGCAACATCTACAGTACATATTATCATCATTTTATTTTATCTAGAAGCATCATAATTATCATTATTTATCATCTAGTAGCTTCTGCAATACTCTCCATAGTATCATCTAGAAACATCATCATTATCATCATCATTATAAAGAGCAGCCGTTATTTCATTTTGTGAAAATATGAACAACTTAGACATTATTCATAACTGATAATTTACATACTACGCACTAGTAAGCTTGCAAGTGTGAACGTTAATTATACAAAAATTATATTTAAATTCTAAGAATTCTAAGAATAATAAAATAAGAGAACCTTCTGTTGAACATTCAGGGGGTGGGAGTTGTACAGAAACGCTTTTATCAAAAGTGAACACAGGGTTGCCAAAATTGTACACCCCTTCTGAAACAAATTAAAATACTTTCATTTGTTGACTTCGGATAGTAAGATTTAAAAATATGCTAAATGGAATTTATTCAATTTCGGAATTATTAAATGTTTGAAAGTTTAAATAATTAACCTGGTACTGTGGCTGGTTTAGTGATCAAACCCAAAGGCGGTTCACAATTATTCTGCAATAAACAAAATAAAACATAATTTTTTTAAAACAATAGAGCCATCATGTATGAATCCATTAGTTATCCTTAAATAAAATTAATTTCATATATAATCCTTAAGTATTAAAATATAAACTGGTGATTATTCCTTTGATCTACTGATAATAATAATACTATAGGTATAGACTTAATAATAGACTAATTATAACATTAATTAGGCCTATTAATTAATATTTAGTTGATCTAAATGTTTTTACAATAGTTAACACAAGCATACCGTAGACTGATCCATATCTGAATAGCGGTTGAATTGAGTTCTATCAAATAGTATGTAGTGTAAAGTTATAATGAAGAAGAAATTGCAAAAATGAGAGAAAAATTGACTTAAATTTCTTAATTTTAAGTTTAAAATTAGCCTGTTGCACTTTATAGGCTTATAATTGCTAAGCAACAGTGCACAATAGTCATTATAAACTGCTAATATCACTTATTCCACTAAAACTAATTTCACTAATAATATTTTATGCAATATATGTTTATTGCTTTATGTAAAAGGTAAAGATTTAGAGTAAATCTGCTGGAATTTAAAAGAAAGTTTGCATTTAAAAAGACAATCGGATCTTTTCTCCTTTATAGTATTTTAATAAATCCTCTCTTTTAACAAATGCCAAATATTTTAACAAATTTTAACAAATATTTGTTACAGTTTTCGTGTTTATTTAAATGTTAAATAAAGATTAAAGTTATAATAATCAGTCTAATACATTGACATCTTAGAGAAGATTCACGCAACTGTGAGAATACTAAATTGTTAGAAACCATAAATAAAAATTCAGTTTTTATAAAATATATATCTCTATTATTCAATTGTTATGTAATATTGTTTTTTATTCAACATCAAATTGCACCAAAAATAACTTAATAAAATAAAGCCGTGATTTAATGCACTAAAACAGCCTCATTACAATACTTTCGAAACGTCTTCATTTAATTGTTTTCATCAATCGATGAAAAACACAAAAACAAAAATCAATTCCAGTAAAATATTTCTATGTTAGGCTGTTGCCGTTGACAACGGAAAGAAAATAATAGAATTTTTTTTATTTTAAATTAATTTTTTAATTTTTAAGCCACGCCCACTGGACTTAAGCCACGCCCATTAGAAGAAAGCCACGCCCATTAAAATAAATCCATGCCCACGGGAAGGGAACGAGACGTATAGAAGAGGATGATCCGTTCAGTTTAACGTGAGAGAATTTATTTGTATTGTGTTGTGACGTCGTTTGATTGGAATTTTGAGAGATTAGGTATTAAATGCATTGTGGGGCTGAATAAAAGGCGGAGTGGGTTGGATTTTAAATTTAATTTAATTTAGACGATATATTAGAAGGGGAGAGGAGGGTGGTTATGTTAAAAATGTCTTATTTATTGAAGATGGGCGGGTAGAAATGTAACTGTTTGATTTTTGCGGCGATTTATTCATTTGTGGCATAATATCTTCATAAAATGGCTCGTATCAATGTTGCGGTTTTATTTATATACTATCATATATTTAGTATTAGATTATGCTATGTTATTTAAATTATTATGATTAACTATTAGTTATTATTTTAGAAGTAATACTACTACATAATAGTTTGCTATAATTATTCTATATGTACCCCTTTTAGTTCAATTTAATTGTAGAACGCATTAGATAAGCATTTTGTTATTAATGCCATTTATATTTTTACATTGAGACAAATTGTATTATTTTATCATTTCCTGCCAGCACTTCTAACCCTATGACACCACCCTCATGAGCATGCCCTCCCAGCACCTCCCTCCCCTCATCGTCGCCCAGCCCCTCTCCGGCAACAACCCCTCCACCTACTCCATGCAGGTCCAACACATGGACCGAGGGGATGTCCTTACTCAACAGCTCTATGAGGACACCCTGCACCCCAGCGGGCACCCCAGGCTGACAGGAGGAGACCCGGGGGATGCGGTGCAGCTTCCCTCGGTACGCCCAGGGTCCAGTCCGGGGAGTAGGAGGAGTAGGGGGGCGGAGCATTCGTCCAGGAGGAGACAGCAATGGATGAGCCCTGATACAGCGCTGAATGTTTATAGGAATAAGATGACAAGTTACGAACAAAGCGAGATTTTAAACTACCCCCACATTTATTTTGTGGGGCCTAGCGCGGTGAAGTTGAACGCGACACCGGGGGGCGCAAATAACGATGGGTTTGATGATTCGCAGGGGACGTATCTGCAGGTTTAGATTTTGTTTATTTTTATTTAATGTTTTTTGTTTTTGTTTTGAAATTTTACCCGGATTTTAATGTTTTTTTTGTTTGTTTTATGGTATAATTGACTGAAGGCAGAATTTTGTTGTATCGTAGATTCTAGGTTTGAATTTATACGTCAGTTAGAACTTTTTTTTTGTTTCACAAATTGAGTTAAAAATATCATTTGTATTCAATTAACAGCATAATAAATATGAATAACACTTTATTTTAATAAATTAATTTAATTTATAATTATTATTATTTCTACGACTAGATTCCTCACGATCAAATCGCCTACCGATATGAAATTTTAAAAGTCCTCGGCAAGGGAAGCTTCGGTCAGGTCATCAAATCTTATGACCACAAACTACAACAACACGTAGCGCTTAAAATCGTTCGCAATGAAAAACGATTCCATCACCAAGCTCAAGAAGAAGTGCGCATTCTAGAACAGCTCAAAAAAGTGGACAGAGACAACACGGCTAATATCGTTCACGTTCACGAGCATTTCACATTTCGTAATCACATCTGTATCACGTTTGAATTGTTGAGTATGAATCTATACGAGTTGATTAAGAAGAACAAGTTCCAGGGTTTCTCGCTGCAGTTGGTTCGGAAGTTTGCGCATTCGATATTGCAGTGTTTGTCAGTGCTGCATAGCAGTCGAATCATACATTGCGATATGAAGCCGGAAAATATACTGTTGAAGCAGCCGGGGCGGAGTGGTCTAAAGGTTGGTATGTTTTAGAGGTTTGTGGGTTGAAATCGAAGTGAATAAATTGCATTTTTTGAGTATTAAGTTTATTGTTAAACGATAGTGGTTTTATTTTAAGGCTTGTTAGAGAAGTAGTTAGAGCGCTAGGATGTGAGTGGTCTCGGTTTGAATCCTGGATAGATCACTTTTTGTTACTTGCTGCACCCTTTAGTTAGGTACTAATATTGACAGCTACCTCTGAGCATAGTCACGATACGGTAATCCATGATGTTAAACTGAAACTTTTTCATTATTGCATTGTATTGGTTGATATTTCATGATATTTTTATACGCATCGTGCTATGATGTACCTACTTATGATAGCAATTAGATTTATGATGTACTTTTGTGAAATTATCACAAAGTTTATTAGATTTTAATACTACATTGCTAATGCTAAATATAGTTTTATTATATCCTGATTGAGATAAAATTAAGCGCTGAATTAAACAACAAATTATTCTATAATATTATATTAATAGAGTAATTTGTTAATAAATCAAGACGATATTAGTCTTGATTTATTTCATATAATATCCATAGTAAAGTTGATTAATAAATGAATCGATAATTGTAATAAAACAACGAGAGATTGATTAAATTATTGAAAGAATTTACATTTTCTTTCTGTTTGTAATTTATTATTACGCAAGATTTATGACTTGAACACTTGATTTACTTTCTTATCTCATCGTCTGATCATTTGTCTTTTAAAATGTTGTCCTGATAGAGTGATTATATCATAGCAATTATTTTGTCTGTTAATAGTGCAAGTCATTATTGTTTTGTATATTTTTTGCATCGCAATTATTCAGGCTCAGTTGAATGGCGTTTTTAGATTAAACAAGATTTTTAGATTATAATTATCTTTGAGAGAGCTCTAAAATTAATTAAAATTAATATTTTGATAATATCTAGCAAATATAATTCTTAAAATGTCATTTTAAAAGTCTCTAAGTTTATTTTTACCAAAATCAAATGTTTGTAATTCGTTTTATGGTATTTTTTAAGCCTACACTATTTATATTTGTACAGTATATGTTCTGAAGTTGCCTTTAATTTCAGAGCATAAACTGTTTGTTCGCAGTTGATAATTTTAATTAACTTTTTGTGCGTATAAATTGATATCAATAAAAGCTATTAATGCGCATTAAATACACAATATCTTTTAATTATAATAATGACACGCAGTAATAATGAATGATAATAAAAGGACCCCATGGAGTCACTGAATTGGTATTTTATGGTCATTGAATTAATTTGTCTTGTAATTAGAATAATTACTGTCTAGTAAAAACCTTTATTTAATTTCTATTATTATAAGTTAATAATAAATGACTAAGAAGTTTAACATTATTAATTAAGATTAATCCGTTCAATATTATTCAGTATTTTGAAACATGGAAATGTGAATAAATATTTGCTTTTATTTATAAGTAATTAATTAATTAACGTCAACATTTTTATTTATCATTGAAATGTTACTTTTTAATTATAGCCATTATCAATACAGTTTTTATATTTGATATACAATTTCTTTACGATTAATATCAGCTCTAATCTATATGCACTGTATAAGCAATTATATATATATTTATAAAATATTTATAATATAATCTAATTACTATTTATGCTTAAATTAGATGTATCATTAGATCTAATTTAAATTATCTAATTACAGATCTAATTATCTTATTATAGATCTAATCTAATCGTCTAATTATAGATCTAATTAAAACTAATCTAATTTAATCGTCTTATGATATCTAATCTAATATATTAATAATAAATCCCCAGGTGATAGACTTTGGTTCATCCTGCTATGACCACCAACGCGTTTACACCTACATTCAATCGCGCTTCTACCGCGCCCCTGAAGTCATCCTCGGAGCGCGCTACGGGCTCCCCATCGACATGTGGAGCTTCGGTTGCATCCTAGCAGAGCTCTACACCGGATATCCTTTATTCCCCGGTGAGGATGAAGCGGATCAGCTGGCTTGTATCCTGGAAATCTTGGGAATGCCTGAGCAGCATCAACTCGATAGTTCTAAACGCGTTAGGAACTTCATCAATTCCCAAGGGTTTCCACGCTACTGCGCGTTAACGCAGGGCCAGGAGGGGGAGCCACCACAGTTAGTCGGGGGGAGGTCAAGGAGGGGGAAGTACAGGGGGCCTCCTGGGACGAAAGATTTGAGGGCCGCGTTGAAGGATTGCGATGACGCGCATTTTGTCGATTTTATCGAGAGATGTTTGGCATTGGATCCGGTAGCACGTTTGCTACCGACAGAAGCGCTACGTCATTCGTGGATAAGGAGGAGGGTGACGAAGGAGGAGGAGGAAAAGAGGAGGGGGGTGGGGGGGACGGGGGGCAAGGCGAGGTTGATTACGACGACGTTGTTGAATAACGATGACGTTGCAAACACGAGTTTGAATCCGCGAACGAAGTTGCCGCAGATCGGATGATGATGGATATAGGATTTAGTAATGTCACGCTCAAGGTTTGACTGTTTGGTAGCGGGTAAATAACGTTGTGAAAATGTCATAAACGCGATTGTTAATCTTTTTAATTCATTTTTTATACATGTTAATGCATTCAACTTGTTGTTTGTGATTATTTTACGAATTTGTTTTAATTGAACAAATTGAGTGGAAGTTTTTGATATTTTTGATTAGTTTCGGGTTGGATTTAAAAGTTTTGGTTAATTTTACGGATTTGATAAATCTTGGATATGTTTTGAATGTTTAAACTTACGATAATTGATTTTGTTGTATTTTCATAGATTTTTTTATATTACTCTTATTATTAATTGAACTTGTTAGGATATTATTTAAATGAAAACTGCATATTTAAACTGCATGAGATATTATACTCTTAATTAATATTTCATAATAAAATGGAATTGTTAATAAAACATTTTGGCATCTAAATTGAAATCTTATAGATTCTAAAAATGACTTTATTTATTGATTTTAATTTTTTTTCTTGATTAATCAATATGTTTTTGTCTTTTTCAATTTATCCAAGGTAATTTTAATCGTATAGAATTTATGATTTTTGTTTTTTTCTCATTAGTAGCTTATTTAGAATGCGTGACTTGCTTTGGAATATATTTTGAGAAGGATTTAAATCAAATCTATCTTATAGTTTTGCTTTTTTGTTAAAGTTAACTTGATCAGTTGCAAGATATAAGCCTTTATATTCTTTCAAAATATATAGGTATATATAGGTTTTAGTTTTTTGTATTTTGATTTATAAATGCTCTGAGAATTTATTATATGCTGCTCTTATTGAATTTAAGAAAATAAATGTAAGATTTATTGAAATGATAATCATTGTAATTCATATGATTTAGAATTACTCTTTAATTTTGAAATTATTGATTCAATGCGGTGTTCCAATTAATAAATCACATATAAATATGACAAACTATATGCTAGGGAATTGTTTTTTTGGAACACGGTATATTATGTATATAATTTATTACATAGTGTATATATTTTGATGTGATTCGTTTGCATTTTATAATACATCTTTTATAGTTGCTTTTTTAAGTGCAAAATTGGTGAATTTCATTTAGTGAATTTATCATTGGTGAATTTATCTTCTGTTTGTGGTAAAATAGCAACAAACATCATTTTGTTATAATTGTTATGCACTTTGATATAAAACTTGTCAATACAAAATAATATACAAAGATACTATTAATATTTTGCTCTTTTTCAATACACACTGTTTTTATTATCCAGAAGTCGCCAATTTTAACTTTTCATTCATATATATATTGCCTTTTCTAAGCATTATTTCTAAATAACAATGAATATTTCAATTCAATTGTTGATTTTTCAATATTATACTACTCACCATTTGTTATGGTTTTCAGTAAACCATCAAGTGAAGACTTAATATTAGCAAAACAACTTATACTCTATGCACTGTAATTAACATAACAAAGTTGACGAGTGATACTAAGAAATGAATCTTTTGTTTATATTCTGCCGTGTACATAAAAAGTTTATATTTCTATTTTATTACTTGCGAGTCATTCATACTGAGTCTGTCGCTGTATATAACATATTAGTCAATTAAGCAGAGTTTGTTGTGTAATTATAGCGAAGTGTGTTATGAAAATTTTGTTAATATTTTGTTGTTATCAAAGTTGTCTATACATGATTAGTCAGTTGTTTTATATTCTTGTCAGTTTAGATGTGCTTGTGGTTTATATAAAGAATTATAATTAATCATTCTCTTGTAATGCACCATCTTATTTGAATAAGATAGATCAGTGATTCTCAAAACATTGGTCCGCGGCCCACAAATGGCCTTTTGTGCCCTTGACCTCGGCCCATCAGAGTCAAAGGGCCAAATTTAGTAAAAAGGCCGAATTGTTTTCCTAAAATGTGGTGAAAACATTTGACCAGAGTACTGTTTTCTGATCTTTGAGAACCACTGAGAGTAGATTGTATTGGAATTTGAAATAAAATATTTATATATATATCATTAATGTGTTGTCTTTCAGTTTGAATTCTTGGTACATTATTATTGTAGATTGATACTTATATAATAACGAAAATTGGATTGGAATATGATTAATAATAAATGTTATTAATATTGAGATTATATGATTTAGGCCTATTACTCTGTTATTTAGTAAACTATTAGGGCCTATATTGATTAGTATTAATGACGTTTATAATGATTAATATTACTGAATTACATAAAATAATTGTAAACATCAAAACTTCAAAAGTTCAACTAAATTCTAAAATTCAGTTCAAAAATATTCTATGAATTACACCGATGCTTCTACAATATAATCATACTATCTTATAAAATCAAAAAACTGAAATCTACAGTAGATTATTACATAACATTCAAATTAAAACAATATGTGGTTCTTTGTTTGATTCCGATTCGTCGGCTCTTCTCATAATATTATTCTCGATCGAATCCACAACGTCATTATTTTTCACATGCTCTGCATCATTCGCATCAACTTGTTCATTTTCTGAACTCAACAATTTGCTAGCATTTGAAGTTTCATTGCTATGAGACGTTGCAAGATTTCGCTGAACTGTTGCAGGTTTGGGCTGATACCAAGTTAAACAGCTAGCAACACTGTCTCTACAAAAAGGATCTCGTCTCCTTAGCATTCGATTTGTAAACAAAGCGTCAGATTGTGGAGAGATACTCGAATCCGAGCCACAGTGAGTATCTTTTAAAATTGGTGCACTGTTACAGTGAGAATATCTATAGACAGATATCGGTGGGTTTAATTCGGTCGAGTTACAAGTTTTGAGATGACGAAGAAGTCGTTGATTCAGTTGAGTTACGTCAACACGGACTCCTCGGTAGTCAATAGTGTAGGAAGAAAGAGGAGAGGGAGATGTGAGGGAAAGAGTTTCATTTTTGGAGGGTACTTCGGGAAACCAGGAGAGGAGATCGCGTTTATATTGATTGCGATTGTTTGAGTTGAGAGGACGTTTTCGACCAATGCTCTGCAGAAGTAAAATTAGATAAGTAGGCTAGTATTGTGTACACCCTATATGGTAAGCCCTATATACTATATACGCTCTGTAATAGCAATCATTTTCCAGACAAATGTAAGTTTGTAAGATTTGAAGCTTATAAATACTGTTAATATTTTTAGTCTGATTTCAGAAGTTGTAGTAGGTTTCCAAATTAACAATTTAATTTGTAATAATTTTCCATGATAGCTTAATTTGCTAAGTTTATATTTTGAAAGATGACGATAATGTTATGTTACTTGTTCTACCTCTTCAAAATAAAGCGCGCCACTTAGTGGAGCCTGTCTGCTGTCATGTTTCGAAAACAGATGGCTTGATGCTGGCGTCTGTAACAACAGAAATATAACTATCCTGTACTCTACGATAGCAAGTCAATTTAATGTAAGTAAAATCTAATTTAAAATCAAATAGACGTTGCAAAAAAGCGACATAATTGTGTTCAAACCTGTGATCGCCGAATGAAGAGAGGAGGAGGTACAGGGGCAGCTAGTCGTCGATATTCTAAACCAAATTCATTTCTTATCTTTGTTCGATCATGCCCATAAAAGCCTGAATTATACTGTTGTAAAACAATACACAGTATGCGGTACCCGTGTTGATCCACACTAATAATATCGATACATAATTTCGATATAAATCGAATAATTTGTCTGCAGTGTTTGTAGTATAATTCATATTTTTTATTGTTTATTGCTGCGATTGAGATGTTATAGTTTTATAGATAATTCGATGTCACTGTTTTTCAAAATCCAGTTTTAACTTCGGATACCAATTTTTAACTTAAACGATATAATGTTGAGCCACTTTCAATCAGACCGATTGATATACATTTTGAAATTTTTATAGAGGATGAATTTGCACATTAATTAGTCAGAATTTAACAATTGTTTTCATTATCTATAGCGATGAGGTTTAATTCATATAATATGAAAACAACACAGAATTACTAAGTACAAAGTTTTTGTATTTGACGATATTTAATGTATTATATTAATGAAGTGAATGTTTTATCTTACCCAGCTTCCAATCAAATCGTTTCTCGACATGACTAAGTAATATAAAGTTGTATACCAAATAATAAAATGTGTTATTTTCTATCTATTCGACATTTGGATTATTGCAAAACATTTAATTCCTATTAGCCGCAACAAAAAAGCTATTTAGATGAAAGTTTAGTTTAATAATTTTATAGTAACTGTTGCTAGTCAACAGTAATAGTTACTGCATAATTGGTCTAATAGCCTCAACTGTAAACTTTCAAGTAGATTTTAATTAAGAACGTGAAGAGCCATTGAGACAAGTGCTACTCAACACAATATTCAGTCAAATTAGACTCGCTGATTTTATGGGGTTTGCTCTTCTAGAAGTTTAAATAGTTTTAAATATTGTTTGTATGTTTTGTTAAAACTCATTTGCATTATGTTTAAAGTCTGGCTTAGAGTATTATTTGAACAACGTCTCAGACAATCTTCAATTTAAGTGTCTTAAACAGCGAGAAGCAACTAACTAGTAATTTTGTTAACTTTGTATTACAATTTTAGACTACACTAACGAGCTAATAATAATATTTAAGTTTTTACTAAACGTAAACAATCGCTAAAAGTAGATAGATAAAAGACTCTTACGTTTGAACGTTTCAAAATTATTATTCTCCATGTAAATCGAATTCGAGTGATCGCTTTCTCATTGTAACAAGTATTCCTGATTTATTACCAAAAAACTGAGCCTATTATATAATAACAATAACTTTAGAATTTAGCAAATAACTAAGACTACTTGAGCGACTATCAGAAATCTGCCTGCAAGTATGCTTACTATGCTCTCATAATTATAGGCTTACTTATTAAGTGATCGCTAGATACGCAATCAATATTATAACCTTAAAATAGTCCTTTGTATAATAAAATCTATGAGATAAACATTCAATGATATAATACTTTAAATGGTAATATAATAAAATATACCAGATTTAACAACTGCAGTAATAAAAAGCTAGCTTAAAAAACTATCGTTTCTATTTTTAATACCATACATATTATATTATTATTGCAGTCTTTTTATTTAGTTTCCCGACAGGGCTCATAAAATTGTGATATTTCATTGAGTTCCAGCAAAAATGTTACTTGAGATCAATGACCGCATAAGAAAATATCAAATTTTAAAAGTGTGATTTTTATTTAATGCTAAACATGTACATTGTACATATTAATAAATATTCAGACACGAAAACACAGTAAATACAGCCCAAGTGACTAAATTAAATTATAATTATTGATGAAAACTTATAGAATGTTACAAGAATTATAAAATGACAGTGCATATCATTTTATATATGAATCTAACTGCAACATTCAACACAATATTTCAGAAAAAGGCAATAAACTTGCAATATACTCTGTCAATTTCAAAGCATAATGGAACCGTGTGTATAAATATAAATATGAATATGCCTAAATAAATCATTAATATTAAATCAATTAAGCCTATGCAGTCTATTTTTAAAAATAATTTACAAATGGGATTCATTTAAATTGAACAAAAATTAGTCACACACAATACCATCACAAAAATAAATAAATCATGAAAATTAAAAAAAACAATTCAATTATTATTACTAACGTTTAGTCACAAACACTACAAAATAAAATTTAAAACAAAACATATAATTCCGACATTCATCTCACAAAAAACTGTGATTCAGGAAAGTATATAACTCTAAATATTACTTTAATACCATTAAAATCACCTACAGTAGTGTCTTTGACGTTTATGTGCATGCAAATGAATACACTTAATAATCATTATTATAAGCTTAACATCTAAATTATAATACAATAGATTTTGAATATTTCAATAATTTAATAAGACAGGTCAATGAACTATATAATAAGATGCTAACCATTATCATACGATATCACGTTTGAAAACTATAAGCTATCATAATACAACTAAAATAATCTGAAAAATTGACAAAGCTTTATTATCTTTCTGATTCAGTTACTAAAAGAATTTACAAAAACTCTACATAAACAACAATTTTTAAATCATTTCACACTAAATTACACCAACAGAAATAAATAAATATGACTTTTCAGTACAACATAAATAAAAAGCTAGTTGTGAACTAACAGCATTATTCACTATCAGCAAATCAACTCATAATCCAGCGATATTGCAATCCATTCTCATTAAATAAACAAATAATCCAGATTACCATATCTAAATAAACTATCATTTGCTAAATATAACTGGCAATAAAGCTACAGTCACATTTAATTCATCTCAACAAAATAACTGTCGTACTACAACATTATCGTAATCACCAGGTTATCGCTTTAAGCTATAGTCAATGGCTTCAATCGACTGTTTACAACTATAGTCAATTACATCGCAAGGGTTATACTTGTAATCCACAGCTGGTAGACTAGAAGTTTGTGGAGATGAAACACTGTTGGAATTAAACCAAGACCATTCTGTACAGGGTATTAATTTGGGCAGTGCCGTTAAAGGTTTAGTTTCAAAATTTGATAAACTCTGACTAACTAAATTTGGCAATGTTGCACTTCCAAAATTAGGCAATGTCTTAGTTCCCAAGTTATGTGCTACTTGGTTTCCCAATATAGGTAATGTTTTAATGCCTAAAGTAGATAATGTCTTATGACTTAAATTAGGTAATGCTTGGTTAACAAAATTAGGCAATGTTTGACTTCCTAAATTATGTAATGTCTGATTAGCTACATTTGGTAATGATTGGTTGCCTAAATTATATAATGTCCGACTTGTAAATTTAGATAATGCCTCTTTTCCAATATTAGACAATGCCTGATTGTTGGAATTAGGTAATAATAGATTTCCCGAATTAGGTATTGATTGATTTCCTAAATTAGGTATTGATTGATTTCCCAAATTAGGTAATGATTGATTTCCCACACTAGGTAATGATTGATTGCCCAGATTAATTAAAGACTGATTTGCCAAATTAGATAATGACTGATTACTTAATTTAAGTAACGATTGATTACCCAAATTAGGTAAAGCCAGATTTCCTAAATTAAGTATCGTCTGATTACAAAACTTAAGTGGCATTGCACCGCCAGCATTAGCCGCCGAATTTTTATTATTTATTACTGAAATATTGGACATCTTCTGACAATTAGCCAATGACATTGCTAAATTACAAAACGTCTGAGAGTCCAAATTCGTTAATTTTTGACCACCGCAACTGGATATTTTCTGATTGATAAAATTAGTCAGTATCTGACTTTCCATGTTAGGTATTTTCTGGTTAGCAAAATTAAGCAACTTTTGATTGCTTAAGAAATCTACTCTCTGATCACCCAACTCAATCTTTTGCTTCATATTACTTGAAACAAAAGGAAGATTATTTGTTTCCGTAACATTTGATATGGAACATGATACATTATTTGTTACGCTGTTCGTAAATTCTGGAATATAAATTAAAGGCGATTCCTTTTTGCAGCTTACGACGGATTTATCCACAGAAAATCCTGCTGTACTGTTTGGAACAGAGTCACTCTGTAACTCAAAAGTATTACAATTTTTAACACCATCCAACAACTGACAATTCTCAGCACTTAAACCCTCATTTTTCGCTAGATTCATTTTCTTATTCTCAGTTTTAATTTCTCCAGCAGATGTCAATGATAAACTAGCAGCAGCGCAAGTTGACAGCATATCTAAATTAGACGATAATGTCGCTGTATCGGATACAATGACTTTTTTACCGCGAGTTTTTCCAGTTACGCCTCCGGATCTACAAATCACTTTTCTGCGTTTTTTAATGACGGAATCAGTAATATTTTTTTCTTCAGGTTCATCGATGATTATCATAGTGGCCTGCTCACATTTTCTGCAGACATAGTCCATTGCTTTGACTTGTTCTGCGCTTAAATGTAAGCCAAGACAGTAGAGATGAAACCAGAGTTCACATTTGTCACATTGAACCCAGTCAATCTTCTTATCTGTAAAGAGATAGAATTAAAAAAATACATTTCACGACAGAAACTTTAAAGAACTTCAAATATTTCATCAAGAAATTAGAAACAGATACGAATGATGTCAATAGAAATTTGTCAATCAGTATAATTTTGTAATTTTTCGCGATATAAACTTAATAAAAAGGCAAAATTAAAGCAGAAAGAAAAATTTAGCAATAAATTATGCCATAATTTAAAGGGAAAGGCATTTAATTCAAAGCTTACCTTTTGGCCTAAGACAGTTTTCAACTGAACACAGGTCTTTGTCAAGAATTAACTTTTTAGATCTCACTGTAACTTTCTCATTTGTTTCTCCTAAAGTTTTTCTCTTGCGTTTTTCTGTTAAACAAATATTGCACATTATGCAACACCCAATCATAAATCTCTATTGAACGTAAAGTAAATAAACTTCGATTAATAAATCCTGGCTGAACTCTGAGATTAAAAAAAACATCTTTTTTTGCCTTGAAATTTTCAATTTCTTTCATTTACCATTAAATCTCTAATTCAATATTTAAATTTATAATAGTAAGTAAATTAAACTGTACAAAAATAAGTAAAAAATCAAAATACAATTCAATAAAGTTAATAATAACTCAAAAAATAAAAACAGAACTACTATTAAAATATATATGAAATATTCTATCATATTATAGAAATTTATAAATCATAAATGAAATACAAATAAGACATAAATATCACCTAAGTATCAAATAAAAATAAAAATTCCTACCTCTATGATTCCCTCCATCATTTACTCGAGACACAACGGCTGCAATTGATTCGTCAACACTCGTCCAATCACAATCCTCGATACATTTCTCAGTCACCACTGCTTGTATCGACTCATCGTATTGGCTGGAAGATGACTGCTGTGATTGGCTATCGTCATCGACCCTCGGAATAATCTTACTTTTTCTTTTTTTCGTGTGTTCAGTTTGATGAGTGGATAAATTAGATTCTAAATTAGGGGAAAGAAGTTTTGATGAGAACATTTCTTCCTGTAACAAATAAAAGAAACTAAATTCATATTATACATAAGAAAAATTATAGCGATTGATTCAAAATCAATGATTTTTAAATCGTTTTAGAAAATAGTAATTGAAGTTAAGATTTAAATAAGATTTAAATTATTTGAGTAAAAGTTACATATACTGTAAATTTCAATCTTGAATATATTATTCTATATTCAAAATATTGATTAACTTTTGCTAAAAATACACTTATAATATTCTTTGTCAACCGAATGAAATAACTGAAAATCTAAAAGCATTCAATTTACTGCATAACACTATTGTGTTATGCAGTACCATATACATTTTTAAACAGGTCAATTAATCAAAGATTTATTACATAATGTCCAGTTAAAATACATGAACATCTTTAATTTCCTAAAATCACATTAACTTTCTATTTTTAATACTATCTGCTAGTATATATTTGAATGTTCACTATGCAAACCTGTTTGACTGAATGACTGACCAGCAATGCCCGCAACAAAGACTGCAGCTCTGGCGTTTCTACTTGTAAAATATATCCGGAGAAAACCAACAATTCTAACGTCTCTGTCGTCTCATTAGAGAGACACACCAACCCTAAAAAGATTTATTAAAACATCTTCATTTTATTTTATATTAGCTTAATTCTAACTTAATTTAACATTTTATCTTAACTTTGAGTTAATTTCAAGGTCACACAATCTATAAAAATTTTATGCAATAGAAAGATTTTTAAATAGAACTTTGTAGCAGTGTCTTCTTACATAAATGCAATGAAATAGAATTATATAAACTGAAATAGAAATATGAAACAGAATATATACAATTTCAAAAATCCTATTAAGCTATATAAATTCTACTCAATTGAAAGATTTTCAGACAGAACTTTCTGAAGTTTCTTTCTATCAAATATCTTTTGATAGAAAGATATTACAACAAATATGAAAATGATTCGTTATAGTAACCTGACAAAAACTGACTAAACTACAAAATAACTAATAAAAAGTGACTAAACTAAAAATAACTAATAAAAAATTAACTAAACTGCAAAAGAACTAAACAAAAACTGACTAAAAATAACAAAAATCACTTCAATAACCTGTATCTAAATCCAGAGGTGACACCATAAAGTAATCGTGTTCCAAACAATTCAGACTCTCCTCTATAATCAACTGCTCAAACTGTAAAACATTCTTATCACCGCACACCTTTTTTTCACCACCGTTTAGACAATTTAACCCAACTTTCAGTCTATTCTCATCTTGCAATACAATCGCGACATCGTCTCGATTTAATGCAATCTTCGCGATATCGCGCCACGCTTGCAACTTTTCTTGCAACGCCATTAACGCTCGCCCTTCATGTAAACAAAGACCGAGACTTTGCCAGGAACGAACGAGAGATTGAATTGTGGTTAAATTCGGTATAGAATTAGGCCGGCAATTGGGACAAAACAGTATCAGGGTGTCTTTGAAGTTGTTACTAGTAGAATCTTTAATAGTGCAAGAGTCTAGAAAGAAATAGAAAGTTTATAAATCAAGAATTAATATCGAGATTTGTTTTAGTCGCTTAAAGTCATATCAGCCTAAAAATGCTAAATAGTAAATCCTTAAATTTGAGAATAATAAAATAAGATATAAAATTAGCTAGATTCTTTGTAGATAAACGTCACATCAGCAAAGAAAAAACTTAATGCCTCATTATAAACTGAACATACATAAAATAAACATAAAAACTAATTTAAAATCAAGCGTACTAAGTAATTTATCTAAAATTATTTAATCAACAACGACCAAGACTCAAACCAACAACTTCTTGATTTCCAGTAAATCAATGACGTACCGTGATATAACGACGCGCAAATAACGCAACGACGTGAAGCGCTATCAGCAGGCTTGCGACACAAGCAGCAAACAAGTTTTTGAGAAGAAGCCAGTTTTGTTTTATTCAACGATATCTTTGTGTCAAGTTTAGCGCGCAACTGAGCTTCAGTCATAGCAAATAAATCGGACTGTAAAAATCAGAGGAAAATAAAATTAAAGAAATACTGTTGAAAATTAACTTGATTTAAAAACATTCAGAATTTCTGATACTACTTATAATTAAAATGTATATACGTCTTATATATTTATATATTTAAATATATATATATAAATGTCTTATATATACATTCTATACAAATTCTTATATAGAATCAATATCTTATATAGAATGTATATCATGTAGATATATGTGTTATCATGTATTAAGGCAAAAGTAAAAAAAGCAAATTTAAAACTTAAACCGCTATAAAATGAAAATGCAGTATAATTTTTTTTAAATTTAATTAAAAGCCAGTTATAGCATTGAAATACAAGAGTATAATATTTTAAACTTCTGACTGACAATTTGTATATAAACTAGAAAAATTTATAATTTTATGACGTTTCTCACCAAATTGCAAGAATCAGAATCATAGTCTTGTGATGAATCCATCTTGTCATAATCCTCCGCCAATATCAAAGTCTACAAATAATTTATTACAATTATTTAACATTAATTATACAAACTTAAAAAATATTCATTAAAAAAATACCAGTCTAAATGCAAATTACCAACTAGTTTCATAAAAAATTAACGTGAAATTAAAACAAAGTATGTATGATACAAATAAATAGTTTAAATAATACAGTGAGAAAACAGAAACCACAATATATATTTATACCTTAATTACATAACCATAATTTCTCGAATAATCTAGAAATTATAATTACACAGATTAGAATTACTTACTCTAAAAATGTATTAATATTAAAATGCATTAAAATTATAACATATTGTAATGATAAAAAAAGACAGAAAGAAGCATAAATAAGATTCAAAACTGACCTGACTAATGAGAGAATGCGACTCAGTGATAGCGTGACTAAACTGTCTGATCCAAGCTCTTGCGTTATCCAGACTCATAGAGAGTTGATCCAATAGATCCATGTGTAGAGGAATGCGTGATCCCTTCCTTGTCATGGACTCTATCTCACTCAGATGTGGTTTATGTGAACGGGACTAAACAAATACGATAAATAGAAAGTTAGACAAAGAGATAAACAGACAGACATAGAGATATATAGGCAAATAGATAGACAGAGAGAAAGTCAGACAGACAGTGAAAGACAAACAGTTAGTCAATCAGTTAGTCTCATAACTAATGAATTAGTCAGCCAATCAGTTAGTAAATTAGCTAACAAGTTAGTCAGTATATAAATAAACCATCCATATATTCAATTATTCATTCTTCTGTCCATTCATCTAACCAGCCATCCATTAATTTATCCATCTATCCATTCAATCATCAATCAATCAATTCAAAAAATGATTATACAAATCACAGTTAAATACAACAAAACCCTTAATATAACCAACCAATAGCTTGTTAGCTTTCATCGTCCAATCATTGCCTCTCTCTGATACGTCCCTTAGCGAATCAATGCTATCTAAATGTATCCCCAGCCTATCAGAATCAGCCAGCAACTTCTCCACCAATGACAGATCAGGGTTAGTTCTAAAAATATATCATTTAAAGCATAAAAAACAAGACAAAAATAAACTCAATTATGACAAGCATTAAATACAAAAAGCAAATAATTACGACTAATTACCATATTCGATATTCAAACTCTTTTCTACTTAAATATTGCCCAAAAAACAGACATCGAAAATTTGTACACAAATAAAATATCAGTCAAATAATATATTTAACTGATAATATTATTTAAATAAAATATATTTAAATATTAATCAAACTGTATGCATTAGTTGTAGTGTTCACAAGTTACACATCTAACTACAAATTCTTAAATTTATATTCTTTTCTAATTATTACTATTTTCTTCCTATTGCTGCTTAGAACAACAAAAACAACTATATTTTATAATATATTTTATAATAATTTTGTTATTTATAAAAGAAATATTTGACTGTATTTATTTTCACTCACTCTGAATTCATATACGACTCAGCTAGTCTATCTATTTCTTGGCAACTTGCCAGTAAATCTTGCATCCGCACCAGTACATCCTTGCAAGCGGCAAGTGAAGAATGCTTCAAACCCATCTCAATCTTTCTCTTCATTACGCCGATGGTTAATTTTGATAGATCCGACAGGCTTGCTTGAGCTTCGATCAACCATTTGCCTCCAGCCAGCATCTAGTCAGCAATCATTACAAATTAATGCGTAATTTTAAACTAGTATTCTGTGAGTATCTTGCATCAATGCTTTATTAAAACCATACAATAGATCCCAAGCAGTTTATAAAACATAATATAAATTATATATCATAAACTTCAATCCATATCCATATCCAAGATTTCTAACAACCAATATATTATTTAATAAATACGAATCTTCAACATAAGCATTGAAAGCTTAATTATTCAGACAGCACAACTAAAATCTTTTTAGCACTTTATAATTGTAACTATCTCTAATTAAAAACAATGAAACAAAATTAACAAAATTTAAGCATTTCATTCCCCTTTATATGAAATCAATAAACCAAATGCAATTGTAACTTTCTTTAACATCGTATACTTTTATTGATATTTTTTAATTGTTTAAACTTTATATAGATTAAACCGTTTATTTATTAAATAACAATAATCCTAAATTTTTATATATAGATAAATTAAACTGTTTAACTATTTTCAAAATGACAATAAAATTACCTGTTTTAGATCAGAAACTCTTGGAAAATCGAGGCACAGACAAATATCGGAGTCAATCAGCTCTTCTAGTTTACATACATCAGTCGGCAGACCCGCTTCTATCACTCTACTGGACTCCGAGTCAAATTTTTCAGCACTACGTAGCAACTCCTACGTTAAATAGAAGCAAACTAACTAAAAAAGTTCAATTAATATATACCGCTAATAACGACAACGACAATTAATTTCAAATTCGTGCATTTATTTTACATTGAGTTTAATTTTCTGTATATTTACATTACTACCATTTAACTGGTGAATTAAAAATGTACATACAGAGATTAGCATTAAACTCTATGATAATATAATCAGACAATAATTACTTAAAATATACAATCAATACTTAAAATATATAATCAGTATTAATGAAATAGGAATTAGTTAAAATTTTAGGCTATTGTAAGTAACTAACATTGATGGGTCAATAGTATATTGACCCCCGTGATGCCACATATATTAAAAGCCAAACCTTCAGTTCAGCCGCTTCTTTTATAAGACATCGCAGAGAGTCGACTTGGTCGCAGAAATCTTTTAGATCCGCTGTCGAGATCTTGGATCCAGCGCGTCGCGTCACAGCGTCACAATGTCTGACATATAATACATGATACATGACATGATACATGACATGACATGATACGTGATGTATGACACAGTGACATACAATATATGACAAATGATATATCACGCAGTGACATAATATATCAACTAATACATGACACAACAACATATAATATGTCAAATGATAAAGAAATGTTGTTTTATGTTAAAACAATTTTTTTGGTATATTTTCATGATAATTCTGTTGTATTATGTTAATGCACTAACTGCATTAACAATTCACTAATCTTATAAACGCTATAACTTAAAATTTAATATAAAACGTAATAAACTCGGATATAAATAAATCATAAAATATACAATTTGTGTTCCAAATAACCTACTGACCTAGTTCTAATTTTCTTCCTTGTAAGCTGTGTCACCATTGCGATGCATTTATCCGCCTTACGAATGACTTCGTTTAGCGATTGCAAGCAATCTGTCATCGGCAATTTAGTCTCTCTCGCTTCAGTCACAAGCTCTCGCAATTCTGATATATCTATTAAAAAATTTAAATTAATTTGACGCTTCTAAGTAAAGTTTCTAATAAGGCAACTATAAAATTTAATTTTAATTCATTTAATTGAAAAGATCGAAATATATTCAATAACGGTACAACTTCTAAACTAAGGTTTTAAAGCATGCAATCAAATCAATTGAAATGTCTTTCAAATCTTAAATTTTTAATCCAATTAAAGCCATAATCTCACTTAACATTAGTCTCAAAATCATTGTCTTAATAAAAATAAAATTTACATTAATTGATTGCAATATGTTTCAAAATAACCATAAAGTTTTTAAACCAAGATCTGATATATTTGAATCTTAAATTTTGAATAAACTAAACTTCTCAATAAACCTACCATTGTACCTCTACTAAAACTAGTACTTGTTTAACGCACCATAAAAACCAGCCGAGTCAACCTAAAAAGCTAGCACTACCAGGATTTGAAGCCAGACTACAGATGTCCAAATCAATCACTTTATCACTGCCCTATCTAGTGAATAAAAAGCTATTTTAGATGGAAATATAGATATATACGAACCAGGTTTGTGTTCCTCGGTTGCATTAAGAATAGCATTGACTCTATGAGTCCAATCATCTAATGCTGTGCAGCGTTTTTTCAGTCGACTCAGCATCTCTTTCATCTCAATCTCATCATAACGATATTTGAGACAATGTTTGCCATTTGGACAATCGCACAATTTGTCCACGTGTTCCAGACAGACGACTTTTTCTGGAAGACAATCAAATAAGTCAATCAGATAGAAGCCAAAGTTTTTAATAAAGGCAAATAATTAATAGACAAAGTTTTTAGCTATTTTAGAGTAATTTCGAGCCAGGATCTGATAACTCAGTAACTCAGTTACTACTGAATAAATTACAAAGAGAAAGAGCAGTTTTTAGTCTGCATCAATGCAGTGAGAAAGAGCAGCTTTTAGCCTGTATAAATATAATGAAAAAGTGCAGTTTTTAGTATGAATAAATGCAGTGAAAAAGAGCAGTTTTTAGTCTTATACGTACTTGTAGAGCAAGGGCAGTGTACAGCTGATAAGTACAGGGTTGTCTTACAATAATCACACTGTCTCTCATCGTCATCAAGATGTTCAAATATACACTGCACACTTTTCTTTACACCCTGTACAAGCAAACAACACAAAATAAAGCATTTTATTTACATAACAAACAACAATTTAAAGATAGAAATAATTCGCTCAAGGTGCAGCAAGCAAAGACTCAAATAATGAGTAATAAGTTCTGAATATAAAACTTTAATAATATTTCGATTCTGTACTCTATAGACTTAATTTATAATTATCAAAATTGTTAAATTCGACATTATTAAATAAATCAGAGAAATATATATTAAGAAATCTAATATTTAAGATAAAAATCTTGCAATGTACTCAATTTATGTTATAATTACATTATAAGTGTAATTATATTATATAAATACACTCGAATGAAATTATATAATTATAATTGTAATTGTAATAAACAACTTTTAGAAATACAAACAAATTATTCGTTAAAAAGCATAAAAAAAACTAACAATCCTATCCAGTTTATCTCTCATAATGATCTCTCCTTCTATAACGGCTTCAAGATCGCTGTAGATTGCTCTAGAAAGATCTATGTCCAGGGTCTCCGCTTTATTACACATTTCACACAACAGCTCGTCGTGTGAAAATACGCACTGCCTGTGAAGCTGACGATAGCTGTCGATGCATTGGCGGCCCAATGGTAGCTGTGCGTAGATTGCATAAAAAATAAAATAAATCAATTTTAGGAATCATTAATAAAGTAATTTTAAACGCGATGACTTTATAAATATTTCGACAAAATTCAAAATATGATTTTAAGACAATTAAAATTAAATTCAAATACAGGCAATATATTTTTTTCAGTAAATAATTTTTTAGCAAATTCCGAAACATTTTAAAACTGAATCAGTAATTACATATTTTTTTTTTCAAATTTTTATTTCAAATATTTTTACTCCCGATGAAACGTACCCAATCAGTTGGACAAAAGTTAACGGCCTCGGCGAAGTTAAATCCTTGGTTAAACCCAGCGTGATAAGCCCTAGGGAAGGTGACTATGAACTCCCCGGCACACTGGTTCACTCGGTGAATCTGACGCAAAAAATATAAAACGCAAAATAACGCAACAATGAAGAAACAATAAAACAAGAAAAATAGTAAAAATAAAACAAATAGCAGAAATTGATAGAAGAAAATAATATTCGATAATATTCAAATAAAATATTAAATATAATACAAATTACCTCAAAAAACAACTGAATTTAAATAAAATTTTACAAAATATCATCAATTCTAACCAATCGAATATATCGTAACTTAATAAACTGCTAAAGGGTGCAGCAAGATATCATAACAACACAACTTAACTCTTAAAATCTTTAAAAATTACAATTCCAGAATTGACATCTATCTAAACTCGAATTACGACAAAATTTCACCAATCCCAAGCTACTTTCTAATCAAAACGCAAAGTAATATCCAATACCGGTATGCCGTAATCCATGATAACATTAGGATTAACGATAGTGGTCAATTGATGCAGTAAATCTGGCGATTGTTTAAATAGTTCAGGGGCCACGTGCTTCATACAGTTCTCTAATTCTACCGCGTTAACTTCTGGCACCCCGTACCAGGTCTTAGGCTCACCCCTGGAAATAAAATTTTGGATTTCAGCTTTATTAACGTCACATCAGCACTAATATTGTTGATATCGAGTCGATTATACGAATATTAAATATTGATAAGAATATTAAATTATACGAATATTAAACGTTGATTAGAATTAACTGTTAAACTGATTGCTATACTTTTGAAGTTTGTAATATATTTAAAAAAAGATGTAAAATGTAAGATTGATTAGAATAACATACCAGTGTAAATAATTAACAGAGTACGACCAATGATCCTCAATATGCCAGGCGAAACTAGAGAAACACATCCCTACGTAACACCAGGGAATCTGAAGAAAAAGTATTTCTATCTACTTATCCATTTATTTATATATTTACAAATATAATTAGTTAGTTACATATACAGTATATAACATCTATCTATCCATAAATGTATTTATATATATATATACTTTTTTTATTTCTGAATTAATCTATGAATATATAGATAAATATATATAAATATATCTTCCTATCTGCTTATATTAATAAGATTAATTTATCACTCTACTTCTCTCTAAAATTGCTTATAATAGACCTATAATTGTATCCCTCATAAATGCAAAAATTGCGTCGCAGACGACCATTTGATAATTTGTCCATAATCTGATTTCTAAATAATGATGCCTACTACCATACCTTCATGCCAGAGATATCGACAGAAATATACTGTAGAACTGACGCGGATAAAACGGGCAGATTATTTAGATTCCAAGCTGAATTTACGTACTCCTACAATATATATATATACAACTCTAAACGCTAACAATTCTAAACGTAAACTAAACACACAGAAAAGAGAACTTTGTATAAACGTAACAAAAAATATTACTTATAATATAAAATTTTAATAATATTACCTCCAATAATTAGAAATAAACTATATATGAAAATACAAATAAATATATAACGTAAAAATAAAACGACAATTTTCTCCCGAAAATAATCAAATAATTTATTGAAATAATAATTGTGAATTTCGCCATTTCCACAAATTTTAACAATCAGAAAAGTTTCCACCTTTGCGTTGGGAAACTTGTCGAGTGTTTTTTCCGTGGGGAACCCGCTACCGCACTCTGACGCGTGTATGTCAGCGCCATAGTGAACCGATACGTCTTTCTCTAAGTTATTGACCAGACTCCAGAACTCTCTCTCTGTCTCCTCTGTCGACACGGACTTGAAACAGAAAAATAATTAGATAAGAGATAAACAGATAGATAATAACTAATTATTTAATAAAACAAAATATAGCAATGCAAATTGACATTACAAAATAAATATAGAATTTACAGTATTAATATTAATTA